>JAXQQM020071443.1:0-84380 GCA_034641835.2 Pinus albicaulis | reverse complement strand
GTCATGTTTACCTAACATTTTCGGGCTGGGATAGATTGATTACAAAAAAGGAATACCCTAGCCTATCGCGACTAGGAGGTTTTCCCGGATATTGTTTTTACCTTTTCGGATCTGGGGAACTATTGACGAAAAGGGACCTTTGGAGTTTACTTTTCTGCTATCTTTTCAAACTCTCTAAACATGAAAAGATGTCGAGTTCTTCCTTTGTCAGACTCGTTAAACCCTGATGACATCGGATTCAGTCGAAATGACATTCTCCGAGTTCCTCCTTCCTAGGGCTTGTTAAATGTACTAGGATAGATTCGCCTGAAGGGCGGACTTATATTACAAGCATATGCTATCCCCTTCAAGCTTATTATCAAAAATAATTGGGGTACTCGCCAGAAATGGTGGGGGAAAAATGGAACCATCATCATTGTCGTGTCGGCAGTATGTCGCTCTTGAACATGGCACTTGTGTGCATTTGTGTCGGGTTGGGGATATCTCATATCGTTCTTTCACTTGCCTCCATGGGTTTGTATAATCCTTTTTGACCTCTCCTCTGCTCATTGCCTCGTCACCATGACCTCTGATCCGTTGATGTCAAATACTACCAAAACCACTATTTGTGTTGTTATATGTTCAAGAGAAGTTGACCTCTGCAAATATCAACCTTCCTCTGATTCTCATATGATCCTGATTCACAACAAAACATCATGTTTCTTCGTCTCGCGTCGATGATGTGGGAAACATTATGGCCCACCGTCGATTAAGGTCACTTCCTCGTCGACTTCAAATTTCATTATCCGGAAGCCAACCCAGAGACTCCTTCCAAGACATTGGAGCCTGCATGCCTCAATGGCAGGTTCGTCTCATTCAACGCGAGGTTTTCATCATTGGCCTCCGATCGAGTGATTCTACGGGTGTTCGACGCCAGCTCATTGATTCACATGTCGTAGATTGTACCTGTAGTACCTTGAGGGCCATCGTCATTATTGGTGGTTCCTCTCGCGTCTGTTAATAGCTCTCATCATTGGCTGGTAATCAGACGATGTTCTTGCATGTTCGACTTCAGCTTACATATTCGCATGCTTGACCTTGTACTTTGTTTGGGTCGAGATGGAGCGCAAGACCCTGGATTGTGTCTGTTGTAATCCAGGCTGCGATATTGTGGATTATTGTGATTATTTACATGACTTATTCAATGGATGGCTGCGACCATACCCGAGTCCTATTTATCGATCCTCTCCGGATGGCGGTTGCGTCCATGCCTTCGATCTAGATTATCAGAGCACTTATATTGATGGCCGCGCCCATACCACATATACATCATGTACTTGCTATATCGCTGTATTTCTCCACATAGTTTTCCGACTTCCGCGGAGCTTTAGTTGGACACATTCTCAGAAAGCATTTCACCCCCTCTCTCTCTCTCAGACTCATGCTTGTGAGGGCATCTCGTTACGCAATTTGTCACCATCCCCTCGCAATTCCCATCTTGCCCATTGTAGGGTCAGCAACAAGTTTGCGGACCAATAAGCAGCTTCATGCCTTGAAAATACCTTCATTGCATCCCTTTCCATGAGGACAACATTTCTCCTGTTTATCATTTCCTGAGCAGACCGCTAAAAACACATGTTTTTGCATTGGCGCTGGTAGCCCGTTATGTACTCACGCCAATGGGGGAAAATTAACACTGAGCCCGCGCCAATTGGCGCTCTGTCCCAGTGTTGTACCCGCGCCACTCTGTTTATGGAAAGTTTTTTAAAAAGGAGGCGAAGTTTCGATTACAACAACTTCGTGGATGAGTCATCAGGAGTGGTTTCGCCTGAATAACCACGGCCTTCCTCCTTTGCCCTCTTGTTTCCACCATATGGGGAACCTCCCAAAGGATAAGGCCTCCCTTCCACTATTGTAGGGATCCCAACCTCCTCCTCTCCTCTATAAATATAGCCTTCATACATTGATGAAGGGGCTGAAGGGCTGATAGTCTTGAAGTGCCTAAGCTTTGAATCTCCTAATTCCCAAGAGCCTTTGTGCTGTAAGAGCCCTTTTTCTTCCCTTAAGGCTGACTCAAGTAAGGAGACTATCGTCGAGAGACTCAAGAGAGGTTTTCCCTTTCCCTGGCGAGCTTTGCGAGACATGAATGACTGGGGACCCTTCCGAAGGAGATCACGGTGTCAGAACATTGGTTGTACTCTCTTTCGATTGTTATTTAATGAATTATTATGTTTATGGTTCCACTATGTTTTCACTTATGTTAATATGAGTTATATCCTTTCTGACTGATATCTAGTTGCGTATTCTGGATTTTATGCTTGTATTCGTGTTGTTTCTTGCATGTGCAGGTGTCCATCCACGGAGATCGTGGAGGGATCGTGATCTGCCGAGGCTGAGGAACGAGAACACTTTCTTCTACGGATCATAGCATTGGACTCCAGGTAGGCCTCCATATTTGGTCTTTTATTCGTAACTAGGAACCTATGCTATAACATTTTGTGATTTTTGCTAGACCCCTGCTGGGCTAGTAGGGATCGCCTCTGTCCGCAGAGGGGATTTACCTCCTCAACAGGTATGTAAGCATTATTGGTTCCTCCTACTGTGTAAATGCCTATATCTTCGCTAGAAAGTGATTGGCTGGTGCACCCTTGGACTTTGGGCGACTCACGAAAATCCACACCCAATTCCCTCTGTTGTGTAACCATCTCCAAAAATAGACAAAAAGAGATATCAATGCCTTAGAAATAAGCCACTTCGAGGGTGAAACCTCCAATACATTACATAAATGAACAATTCTTGGATGATAAAATTTACAAAACTTCCTTTCTATATATAGGAGTCCATGGGGCCATAATGTAATCCTAGTGGGCCACGATGTAATCCTAGCCGGCCTAACAATAATAATTTAAGGGCACAATAATAACAATATGGGGGTTACAAGGGTACAATAATAACAATAAGGGGGTTACACTAACAATAATAAGGGACTATACTAGTAATATAGGGACCTAACATGCCCCTCTCCTTCAAAAAAGTGTTGTCCCCAATGCTTGAGTAGCTCTAGGTGCTTCTGTATAAAATTCTCATCCTCCCATGTAGAATCTTCAGTGGGTAAGTTCTTCCACTTGATGAGATACTCTGAAATTGATTGGTTCCATAGCTGTCGGTTCTTGTTTCTGTGACTGCTTCAGGTTCCAATATGATTTTTCCTTGCTCATCAAGTTCTGGAAATATTGTTTGAACTGGAAGATTTTCACCTATAACCTTGTTTAAGCATGAAACATGGAAAACTAGCTGCACTCGTGAAGAAGCAGGAAGCTCCAATTTGTATGCCATATTACCAATCTTTTGTAACACCTTGTACGGACCATAGTACTTTGCGATAATTTATTATCCTTCTTAGCTTGCTTGAGGGATATTTGTTTGTATGGTTGTAGCCATAAAAATACCCAATCTCCTACATCAAAACTTCTCTCACTGTGATGTTGATCTTCCTATTGTTTCATTCGATTTTGTGCCAAATTCAGGCTATCCTTTAAGAGTTGGAGAACTTCTGGTTGATGCTCGATGTGATCTCCCACTGGTTGAACCTTCGAATTTTCCCTTAAAGATGATGTGATGGATGGTGGATGATATCCATAAAGTGCCATAAATGGGGTCATTTTTGCTGCAGTATGGAAGGAAGTGTTATACCACCATTCAGTGAGAGGTAACCACTTGACCCATTGTGTTTCTTTATCAGATACAAAAAAATGAAGATATCCTTCCAAAAATTTATTTACTATCTCAGTTTGACCATCAGATTGAGGATGATAAGATTATCTATGAGCTAATTAAGTACCCAAACAAGAAATTAACTCTGTCCAAAAATTTCCAGTAAAAAATGGGATCCCTGTGGCTCACAATAACCCTTGGGCTTCCATGTAGCTTTTGAATTGTGTCCATAAATGTAGTAGCAAATGTACTTGTTTTAAATGGATGAGATAATGCACAAAAGTGTGCATACTTGGTAATTCTATCAACTACCACCATGATGACAATCTTTCCTTTAGACTTAGGTAAACTTGTGATAAAATCCATTGAAATCTCCTCCCAACGTTGACTTGGAATGGATAAAGGTTGTAGAAGTCCCGGGGTCTTAATTGTCTAAAATTTATTCTGCTGGCAAACCAAACATTCTGCCACAAACTTTTGAATATCAGTTTTAAGGCCATCCAAAAACAAATCTTTCTTCACCGTGTGGTAAGTTTTTAAAAATCCTGAGTGTCCTCCTAAAGGAGAAGTGTGCAATTCCAAAAGACTCTTTTGTTTTAGTTGGGAATTCTTACAAAGATATAAGCAATCTTTGTACCATAACGAATCATTTTTCCAACTAAATGTATCATATGTACTAGGATCTTGCTACAACTTTTGAATGAGTGTCCATACTTCTTTGTCCTTCTTCCATTCATCTCTTTCTTTGGTTATCCAATCTGGTTGGATAATAGAAATTTCACAAAGAAATGCTTCCACCTCTTCATTATTTCTTGAGAATGCATCTACAACAACATTAATATTTCCTTTTTTGTAGGTTATTTCAAAGTCATAACCCAACATCTTTGTGACCCATTTTTGCCGCTCTTCTGAAGATAGTCTTTGTTCCAAAAATTGTTTAAGACTATCATGATGAGTTTTTACCTTGAAGTGTCTTCCTATTAGGAAAGTTTGCCATTTCTTTAGTGCATGCAGTATTTCTAACATTTCCTTCTCATAAATAGGTTTTTGTAAATACTTTCCTTTGATTGGACGACTTTCAAAAGCAATGGGTCTTCCTTGATACATTAAAATAGCACCAATTCCATTTCCTGAGGCATCACATTCCACAGTAAAGATTTTTGTGAAGTCTGGCGTAGCTAAGACCGGTGCTAGGCACATTTCCTCTTTAAGATATTCGAAGGCATTAGTTGCTTCAGAAGTCCATGAAAATGCATCTTTCTTTAATAATGTTGTTAGAGGTGCTGTTATTCTCCCATAATTCTTAACAAACTTGCGAAAATACTCTGTTAACCCAAGAAATCCTCGCAACTGCTTTATGGTTGTGGGGACTTTCCATTCCTTAATGGCTTTAGTTTTGTTAGCGTCTACCTTAACACCCTTGTGAGATACAATATGACCCAGATATTCCACCTCTTGTACTCCAAAGAAAAATTTGGATGTTTTTTCATATAATTTTTTCTCCTGCAATAGCTTGAGCACCCTGTCAACATGTTCAACATGATCCTTCTAAGACCTATTGTAGATTAGTATATCATCAAAAAATACTAGCACAAATTTTCTAAGGAAGGGTTTGAAAATGGAATTCATCAACCCTTGAAATGTAGAAGGTGCATTGGTAAGGTCAAAAGGCATGACCAAAAATTCATAATGACCCTCATGAATTCGAAATGTTGTTTTTGGAATATCTTTAGTCTTCATTATAATTTGATGATATCCTGAACAAAGATCCAACTTGGTAAAATAAATTTCTCCATGTAATTCATCCAATAATTCATCATTCATAGGAATGGGAAATTTATCTTTAATGGTGAGCTTATTGAGCTCCCTATAATCCGGACACATGCGCCATGATCCGTCCTTCTTGTGTACCAATACTACAGGAGTAGAGAAAGAACTTTGACTAGGTTGAATTATACCTGCCTCTAACATTTCTGCAATCATACGTTCAATTTCGCTCTTTTGGACATAAGGATATCTATAAGGCCTGATGTTTGGAGGAACACTTCCTGGAATCAAATGAATAGCATGATCATGATCATGAATACGTGGGAGTCCTTTGGGAGTTTCGAACACCTTGGAATGATTTTCCAAGACCTATTGGAGATCTGCAGAAATAGATGATTTTGATGTTGGAACTTCTAGTGAGCATAATTGTGTAATTACGCCTCATTTTTCTTTCCTTAGAAGCTTTTTCATGACATTAGAGCTTATTATCTTTCCCGGCTTCCCTGTAATACCCCGTAATTCGACTTCCTTTCCTTCTAAAAAAAAATTCAAGAAAAGTTCTTGAAAATTAAAAGCTACCATCCCCAAAGATTGTAACCATTGTACTCCTAGTACAACATTAGTACCTCCCATAGGAATGGAAAGCATTGGAATATTCATTACATATCCCCCCATGGTTAGCATGATATTATGGCATTTTCCAGAGAAATTTATAGTTCCTCCATTTGCAACGATTACTTGACATTCTGTTGCTGGGTATAGGAAACAATTTAATTCCTTGACTACCTTACAATGAAAAAAATTATGGGTGCTACCTGAATCAATCAACACTATTACCTTTTTCTTCTTGATATGTCCTTCTATCTTGAGAGTTTGAGGAGTGGTGATTCCTGCCAGTGCATTACATGATATGGTCGAACTCATTTCTTCCTCTTCTACGACTAGTTCCTGGTGTATATCCTCTTCTTGTTCA
Organism: Pinus albicaulis; assembly: GCA_034641835.2. Lineage (NCBI taxonomy): Eukaryota > Viridiplantae > Streptophyta > Pinopsida > Pinales > Pinaceae > Pinus > Pinus albicaulis. Next base: position 77,947 of record JAXQQM020071443.1, on the reverse strand, counting down.
TTTTCTTCTTCCTCTTCACAATCTATGTTAAATAATTTATTATTAGCACACTTATGGCCTTCAGTGTATTTTCTATCACAACTGTAGCAAAGCCCTTTTTCTCTTTTTTCTTCCAATTGTTGTGGTCTCAACCTTGTAGGTTGTGGAAATCTTGGTGTAGCAACACTTCCTTCTTCATAGAAGTGAGTGGTAGGCTTCCTTGTCGCCATAATTTTACATTCAAATTTTCTTGCCAACCTAAATGCCTTCTCCAATGAATCAGGTTCCCAAATTCAAACTTCATGTTGGATGTTATCCTTTAAAGTTCCTATGAAGAGATCAATCCTGTGTTCCTCTGGAATATCAATTACCCTTATATTCAATTTTTTGAATTCCTAAATGTGCTCCCCCACTAAACCCTTTTGTTTGAGATTTATCAATTGGTTAAAGAAGGTGTTTCTCTTTGTATCCTCATAATGTGCTATCATTTCCTCCGTAAAAATTGACCAAGTGAAATTTTTTTTACGGGAGCAAAGCCATCGATACCATACAAATGTATTTTGTTCTAATTGTAAAGTTGCAATGCATACCTTTTGTGTGTTTTGCACGTTATGGAGATCAAAATATTGCTCCATCTATAGTATCCATGTTACAGGATCCTTTCCATCAAACTTCCTCATATCCATTTTTGGAATATGGTGGTTCTTCCTGCCAACATTAGAGTTTATGAAATCACAATTAACGTTTATTTTGTTCTCATCATGAGTTTCCTCTACTATCTTTTCACCATTAGGAAACATTTCTTGTATCAAATTTGTCAAACCTTCCATGTCTGCTTTTATATCATTCTTCATGTTTTCCATTTTAGCTTCCATGTCATCCATCTTAGATTTCATGCCAGCTTCCATGCCATCTATCTTAGATTCCACGCCTTTCTTCAAACCATCCATATTATTCTTCAAACCATCCATATTATTCTTCACACCATCCATCTTCTCTTCCACTCCTTTATTCAAAACTTCCATTTCATTTTTTTCTACTCTTTGTGAGAGCGAAATTTGGTGCACTTGCTCTTGTAATTTGGATAGATCATGTTGCAATTCTTCATCTTCATGAGTCATAGTAGAGCCTTCTAAAGGCTTAATGGGTGTTGAATTATTTTTACAGGGCATTTTTTTAGAACCCAATAATGATATCTATTCTACAATATTCCCTTGGAATCAATTCAAATTGATTCTTCAAACAAGACTTATGCAATTCGGAAAAAAAAAAAAATACACACCTTCTTCTTGCTTTTGAGGAGCTTGATATTGAAATTATATTATCTCTGTGATTGTGTCTCTTCAATATTTGAAATTCAACACTGAAGTATCCCTCTGAATTATCTTTTGAATGCCATAGATCTGACCTAATTTGGATTCTCCAAGACAAAGTTATGTCCAATCTCCCACAATGACCTACTTATGGACTAGTTCAGTAGAGCGAACTTGTACGACTTGCCACGTGTCACTATTTGGTCCTTAAGATCTGAAATTGATAGCCAAGAAACTATACTTCGTGTGCTTGCGACGAAATTTTACATCACTCCAATCCAATGCTTAGAGAGAGAGTTATGAAACTTTTCCCACAATCACCTCTTTGAGATGAAATTCGAGAGCCTGAAAAAGAACTACCTTCCACAGATAATATCTCCAAAAATATTGCGAACCAAGGTCTGAAATTTTTTGACGAGTTTTCTCAGGATCTCAGCTTCGTAGAAAAATCATTATAACGAAAATGCCACGATGACCTATTTAGAGCAGTGAAACCCAAAATCCAAAGCTCTGATACCAAATGTTGTGTAACCAGCTCCAAAAATAGAAGAAAAGAGATATCAACGCCTTAGAAATAAGCCACTTCGAGGGGGTAACCTCCAATACATTACATAAATGAACAATTCTTGGATGATACAATTTACAAAACCTCATTTCTATATATAGGAGTCCATGTGGCGATAATGTAATCCTAGTGGGCCACAATGTAATCCTAGCTGACCTAACAATAATAATTTAAGGGCACAATAATAACAATAAGGGGTTTACACTAACAATAATATACTCATACCAAATAAAATGATCTTGAAGGGGTTGATTTTAGATGAATACCATCAGAGTACCTATAAGGGACATTGTGGTTATTAGAAAATTATGAAACCAATAAGAAAAGTCTAGCATTGGTCTGGAATGCATAAGAACATTGCAAAATATCTCACCAAGTGTTTATAATGTCAACAAATTAACATAGAACACCAACACCCAACAGGATTGCTTCAGCCTATCCTAGTACCGGAATGGAATTGGGAAGTTATATCCCTTGATTTCATTACAAGATTACCCAGAAGTAAAATACATAATGATTTAATTATGGTGGTAGTTGATAGGCTTAGTAAGGTGGCTAATTTTATACCTATTCAGTCAACCTATAAGACTGTTCATATTGTTGACATCTTTATTAGATAAATTTTTAGACTACACAACATTCTGAGAATCTTTATCTCAAACCGAGATGTTCAATTTATGTTAGCTTTTTGGACAACACTATTTACGATATTGGGAACACACCTTCAATTTAGAATGGCCTATCACCCCTAGAAGGATTGTCAAACTGAAAGAGTAAATCAAATACTGGAAGGCATGATACACATGTATGTCATGCAACAACCCTCCACATGGGAAGAATATTTACATTTGATTGAGTTTTCATACAACAATGAGTATCAAGAATCCCTAAAAATGAGTCCTTTTGAAGCATTGTATGGATGACAATGCCACACTCATATGAATTGGAGTAGTCCAAAAAACAAATCAATGCTTAGACTGGATATGTTAGAAGAGATGGAACGTGAAGTAAATAAAATCTGGAAAAATCTAAAGGGAGCTCAAGACACGCAAAAAGTGTATGTGGATAGAACGAGAACCTTTAGAGAATTCAAAGTTGGTGACCTCATCTACGTGTGGATTAAACCCAAGAAAAGTACTTTAAGGTGGAGTAATTGTCCCAAATTGGCCCCCAGATACCGTTGACCCTTCCAAATTCTGGAAAGTATAGGAGCGGTAGCCTATCAGCTGACATTTCCTAGCCATATATTGGTGAACAATGTTTCATGTGTCACTACTGAAAATATACATACACGACCCCAAGAATTTCATACACTGGTAGAATGTACATATAAGTTATGTTTGTGCTATAATGTTTATAATTATGGATTTTAAATCAACTAATGTAAAACTTTATGTGTCTACAGGTAGAATCGGATGACGAAATTCTGATAGAACCACATCGTATTCTTGATCAGAGAGAAATAATGCTCTAGAGATTAGTCATCTCGGAGGAGGCCATTTGGGAGGGTGAGAACTCCATACAAGAATTCTACCCTAAATTGTTTGTTGGAATGGAGTAAACACGAAGGATGGCGTTTACCTCGAGTGGGGAAATATGTAACACCCCATTTCATTTTTACATGATGTTTAAAAAGAATTTTTGATTTTATTAAGTAAAGATACATTTGAATTGGTTAGTGAAATGAAAACTAAATTTTAATTATGAATAAATTTATATTGAGAAAAAGATTAAACTAAAAGGTAAAAATAATTCCAAGACCCAAAGTGAAGAGGGAGAGGTAATTTCTTCTCATAGTTACCCTTTTCCCCAAAGAGGATAAAAATAAATCATGGGAGAAAGAAGTAGGTTCTGTTCAAAAATAATAAGAATGGTTAAAAACCATAAGGTGGAAAGGAGTTGACGAGAGCTGGTCTAGAACTAGTTGAGCAATAGAACCTCACAGGAGATTAGACTGAACTATGGTCATGAAGTTTAAATCTTGGGAATTACTGCTCTCTAAAGGACTCTGGTGTGGAGATTTGGGGGAGCAGAGGATGTAATAGCCTCTCTCAAGGTTGGGAGGAACCTTCAGTTAATCCAAGGAAAATATAAGATAATATTTATTGACGATATATTCATCTATTCTAAAAATGTTGAAGAACACAAGGAACACCTTCAGTTGGTACTGAAGATGTTATGAGAACATCAAATTTATTCCAAATTTAGAAAATGTGACTTTTATAAAGAGAAAATATAGTATCTGGGTCATGCCATATCCGATGAACGGATTTCGGTAGATCTCGAAAAGATAAAGACAATAATCGAGTGGAGGGCTCCCAAAAATGTAGAAAATATACGCTCTTTCATGGGTTTGGTTAGTTATTACTAACGGTTTATTGAAGGATTCTCTAAGGTAGCCTTCCTTATCACTTATTTGCAGAGAAAGGGGTGAGTCTTCAATTGAACGAAGGAGTGCCAAGCTAGTTTTGAACGTCTAAAAGAATTATTAACCACTACTCATGTATTAAAGGTGGTAGACCCAAATAAGGAATTTGAAGTCTAAACAGATTCCTGTAAGGAAGGGGTAGTGTATTAACACAAGATGAAAAGGTTATAGAATACGAGTCCAAGAAGTTAAGGGATCAGGAACATATATATTCTGCTTATGATCTGGATCTAACTGCAGTAGTGCATCCCCTCTACATATAGAGGCACTACCTATTGGGGAAAAGTATTTTGTTAAGAACCGACCATAGTATCTTAACCATCTATTTTAAGAAAAATGATTTGAATTATCACCAAGGAAGGTATAATGCATTCTTAAGTGAGCTTGACTTTGATATTCAACATGTAAAATGGAAAGAAAATCGTGTAGCAGGTGCCTTAAGTAGGAAACTGAATTGCATCTATGAACTCTATTTTAATCAAGAAGAATTTATATTTCTGGAGAAAATTATGGAAGCAGCGGAAACACATCATGAATATATAATTTTGTGGAAGCAAGTAAAAGAGGCAAAAAAGAAAATAAAAGAGTTAGATTGTGAAATTAATGAGAAGAAAATCTTGTTGTATCAAGGAAATATAGTCATACCAAATCAAATGAGCTTGAAGGGGTTGATTTTATATGAATACCATCAGATTACCTATGCGGGACATCCTGGCTATTAGAAAATGATGAAAACAATAAGAAAAGTCTATCATTGGTCCGAAATGCATAAAAAAATTGCAGAATTTCTCACCAAGTGTTTAGAATGTCAGCAAATTAACATAGAACAACAACATCCAACAGGATTGATTCAGCCTGACCCAGTACCGGAATGGACTTGGGAAGTTATATCCCTCGATTTCATTATAGGATTACCCAGAAGTAAAATACATAATGATTTAATTATGGTGGTAGCTGATAGGCTTAGTAAGGTGGCTAATTTTATACCTATTCAGTCAACCTATAAGATTGTTCATATTGTTGACATCTTTATTAGATAAATTATTAGACTACATGGCATTCTGAGAATCTTTATCTCAGACCGAGATGTTCAATTTACATCAGCTTTTTGGACAGCACTATTTACGAGATTGGGAACATAGGTTCAATTTAGTACGGCCTATCACCCCTAGAAGGATGGTCAAACTGAAAGAGTAAATAAAATACTCGAAGGCATGATACACATGTATGTCATGCAACAACCCTCCACATGGGAAGAATATTTACATTTGATTGAGTTTGCATACAACAATGAGTATCAAGAATCCCTAAAAATGAGTCCTTTCAAAGCATTTTATGGATGACAATACCAAACTCATCTGAATTGGAGTAGTCCAAAAAATAAATCAATGCTTAGACCGATATGTAAGAAGATATGGAACGTGAAGTAAATAAAATTTGGAAAAATATAAAGGGAGCTCAAGACACGCAAAAAGTGTATGCAGACAGAACGAGAACCTTTCGAGAATTCAAAGTTGGTGACCTCATCTATGTGTGGATTAAACCCAAGAAAAGTACTTTAACGTGGAGTACTTGTCCAAAATTGGCCCCCGAATACTATGGACCCTTCCAAATTCTGGAAAGTATAGGAGTAGTAGCCTATCAGCTGGCATTGCCTAGCCATATATTGGTGAACAATGTGTCATGTGTCACTACTAAAAATATACATACACAACCCCAAGCATGTGATACACTGGTAGAATGTACATGTAAGTTATTTTTATTCTATAATGTTTATAATTATGGATTTTAAATCAAATAATGTAAAACTTTATGTGTCTACAGGTAGAATCGGATGACGAAATTCTAATAGAACCGCATCGCATTCTTGATGAGAGAGAAATACTGCTCTAGAGATGATTCATCCCCCAAATTAAAGTGCAATGGAAGCACTTTAGTCTGGAGGAGGCCATTTGGGAGGATGAGAACTCCATACGAGAAGTCTATCCTAAATTCTTTGTTGGAATGGAGTAAACACCAAGGATGGTGATTTCCTTGAGTGGGGGAAGATGTAACACCCTATTTCATTTGTACATGATGTTTAAAAATACTTTTTGATTTTATTAAGTGAAGATACATTTGAATTGGTTAGTGAAAAGAAAACTTAATTTTAATTATGAATAAATTTATATTGAGAAAAAGATTAAACTGAAAGGTAAAAAGAATTCCAAGAGCCAAAGTGAAGAGGGAGAGGTAATTTCTTCTCATAGTTACCCTTTTTCCAAAAGAGGATAAAAATAAATCATGGGAGAAATAAGGGGGTTCTGTTCAAAAAGAAGAAGAATGGTTAAAAACCACAAGGTGGAAAGGAGTTGTTGAGAGCTAGTCTAGAACTAGCTGAGCTCTAAAACCTCACAGGAGACTAGACTGAACTATGGTCGTGAGGTTTAAATCCTGTGAATTATTGCTCTCTAAAGGAATCTGGTGTGGAGCTTTGGGGGAGTAGAGGATGTAATAGCCTCTCTCAAGGTTGGGAGGAACCTTCAGTTAAGCCAAGGAAAATTATTTTTCCTGAATAAATAGTTATTACTGAAGAGTGGTTTGGAGTAACAAGCTAGATAAACTATACATGTTAGCATAGGAAAAGAAATAAAATTTGTCTATTGTTTTTTAAAACTCCTTTCTAGAATAAATGTTATTAAGATCAAAAAAATTTAGGAGGGCGCTCTACAATGAATGAGCTAGGGTTTCTACCTTCCCTACAATGGTGTCGCTCTGCTTCAAAAAAATCTGCAATCGCTCCTTGCTTAGGCTCATTTTATTGCTATTGTGCCTGCTAATCCTTCCTTAATGGATCCGTAAAGGGGGGAGGCTCACAAAGCTCCCCCCAATGTCAATGCCGCTGAAAATCAGAAGCTTTCTTCTGACACAACATAGAAATTCCCTGGAAATGCATAGTTCTCTGCCACTGTAACAAGACTAACGGACAATGCTGCGAACCACCAAACCTCTAGGAAAACGCCGGAAGTGCAAATGGAAAAAAAATTGGATACGTCGGCCGCCACGACTATACCCAAAATGACCTCTACCAGCTGCAGGTCGATAGCTGCAAAACGTCCCAAGATCGAGCTCCCAAGCCACCACATCAATGCCTAGATCTAGTACGTGAGGGATCACGCGCTGATTGGAAAATTTGTGGGTTTTTGGCCGACTGAAACAGCCTTGCACAGTTGGATTAGGTCGAAATGGTAGCCAAAAGGTTAGGTTATGCTCCAACTCGGGCCCAAAGGCTTTTTCACTGCCATATTCAACTGCACTGAAGACAAGAATCGTGTTCTAGATGAGGACCCCTAATTCTTCAACTCTTCAGGCCTCTACTTGCGAGACTGGATAGATCGGTTCAGTCCGAACAAAGAAGACTTTAACTAGACACCAGTCTAGATTAGGCTTTACTCTTTACCTCTAAAATACTGGGACGAAGAATCCTTAAGAGATATTGGCAATGGCCTAGGAGAATTCATAAAGATTGCAGAAGAAACCAAGCTCAGGCGTTATACCTCATACGCTCAAATATGTGTCTTCATGCATCTAGAAAAAGCCCTTACAGACTTGGTAAGTCTCTTTCATGATGAATTTGAATGGTTGTAATCTATTTATTATGAACATGTGCCTTTCAGATGCCAAAAATTCCATGCACATGGCCATCTCTTCCGCGATTTTCCTCTTAACCCTCCCCCCAATAAACCCTCTGATGCATCTTCCAGCCCTGATGCTGAAGGCTTCACCAAAGTCCAAAATCGCAGGCGTCATGATAAGAAACCCCCTTCTATGCCCCCCAAACCCACCTCTCAAGCTTCGGATATCCCTTCCACTATAAATAGCTTTGAAATCCTCGCTAATCACTCTCAACATGACTCTGAAATCCCTGGAACAACCGTCAACTGCCAGTCCTAGTTAATATCGAAGCCAGTCTCTGACTCCCCTACTCCCTCTGAGCACTCCAAGCTTCCTCTTGAGGCTTTCCTCTTGCCTCACAAGCCTTCCTATGTTTCTAAGCCAGTTACTGGGCCTTCCAATAACATGGATGTTGATGACTCTGGGGGTGGACACCAGCCATGTAAGCCTAATGGAGGAAGAATATGAAGGTGTGGATATTGGAGAACTGGACATCTTCACTCTGGAGCAGGCATGCAGGAAAAAGGATTTTGATAAGATATCTGAGAAACAGATTGAAAATCTAGCAGTAGCCCTTACCCATGCTCAATAGCATCAAAAATCCTTGGGAATCCAATTAGGGAGCCCATGGGACAGAAAGAAACTCTTCAAAGACTCCAAAAAAAAGGGGAAGGAAAAATGATCTACAAAGGACTATCCTCATTGGGGAGATGCTTATGGAATCTGGTAGGTACCCCAAACTTACCAAGTTCTTCCAACCCCTTGAAGGTAGTTCTCAATGAATCTCATCTCCTGGAACATAAGGGGATTAAACAGCCCCACAAATTACCGAATGATTGAGAACATGATACATATGGAAATACCACAAGTTTTCTTCCTGTAAGAAACTAAGTGCACCAGTAATATCCTCGGCCCCATTCTCTCTAGGCCCTAGCTGGGTTTTCATTCTATTGTGGTTGATGCCTCAGGAGCCTTAGGAGGACTAGCCATCGCCTAGGATCCACAGGCTATTTCAATAAGTGATACACATGCAGCACACAACTTGATCCAAGCAATATTCCACATTCTTGGAACCAACCTGCACGGACATCTTTCAAATGTTTATTTCCCTCAGGATGTCACGTGGAAAATAGCTCTGCTAAAGACGATAGAACTGCTCAAATCCAATAGGACTCATCCTCTCTGGATAATGGGCAGAGACTTTAACATGATCACTAACCTGGACGAGAAAAGGGGAGGCCGCGTAAAGCTAGAGTCGAAGAACAAAAATTTCAAAGGCTTCATATTACGGAATTGGCTGATAGACCTTCCCTTCACTACTGGCACTCATACCTGGAACAAAAAGCGATTTGGCTCACAACAGATTGCCTCCAAATTGGATCATTTCCTTCTATCAGACAATTCCATCCATATTGGGGGAGACTTTCAGACCTCAATCCTGCCCTTTTTGGGATTTGACCATTGGCCCATCTCTCTCCAATGGACCAGACCAGGGGACGCCACCAAAATACCTTTCTGCTTCGAAGCCTTCTGGCTTACTCAACTAGGCTTCAAGGAAATGGTCCACACTGCTTGGAAGGCCTTCACTCCACCACCAGGCTCCAAGATGTTCCAATTTCAGCAACATCTCAAGGATCTTAAGAACCACATCAAATATTGGAATCATTCCACTTTCGGCAACATATTTCACCAGCAAAAGATTCTTCAAAGGGAAATGGCAAAGCTCAAGCTTCACATCATCCAAGAGGGACGCAATGAGGTGTTGGCTTCGAAAGAACAAATTCTACTCAAACAACTGGATGACAGAAGGCAGCAAGAAGAGATACTCTGGAAGCAAAAATCCCGAATACGATGGCTAAAGGAAGGCGAACGGAATACCAAGTTCTTTCACCATTCTACCATTCAACGCAGGATGCATAATAATATAAGATTTCTCGAAAACCAGAGAGGAGAAATACTGGAAGAACATCAAGCCATAGAAGAGGAACTTGTTGCTCACTTCAAATTGGTGCTTCAGGAAGATCAAATCGACAGAAAACGGGCTATTAACAAATTACTGCAACACATTCCAAAAATCATCAAGGACGAACATAATCATCTGTTACTCCATCCAGTCACACTCTTAGAAGTGGAACATAAAATTTCTCAAAGCAAAGAAGGAAAGGCTCCAAGACTAGATGGCTTCACCTCTAACTTCTTTCATCACTTCTGGGACCTGATAAAAAATGATGTATGGCAATTAGTCGAGGAATCCATAACTATGCATTGGCTTCTTCCATCCCTCAATGCCACCTTCATAAATCTTGTCCCTAAAGTGGATCAAGCTGCCACTCCTGAAAAATATCAACCAATTTCCCTCTGCAATGTAATTTATAAAATAATTTCAAAGGTTATCGCCAACAGGCTCAAGCGGCTGCTTCCTTTGCTCATCTCTCCAGAGAAAACACTGTATGTGGGGGGCCGCCAAATCCTAGACAACATAATTGTCACTCATGAAGTTACTCATTCTCTAAAACAGACCAAAAATCTAGGTACGCTCTTAAAGATTGATTTATCAAAAGCCTTTGAAAAACTCAGCTGGAGCTACATACATCAAATGCTAGCAGCATATGGTTTCAGTCCCATTTGGATTAGATGGGTCATGAGTCTAATCTCATCCTCCTTCTACTCCATTCTTTTCAATGGTATCCCTTCATGTCCCTTCTCCCCTTCTCGTGGCATTCGATAGGGAGACCCTCTCTCTCCCTTCCTCTTTGTTCTAATGGCTGAAGGTTTAGGCCGCTCTATCAAACAAGCTCTCCACTTGCAGCAGATCTGAGGTATTTCTATTCATGGAGCCTCTGCCATAACCCACCAGCAATTCATTGATGAAAATATGCTCTTCGGACATCCCTCAGTTCAAGAAGCCTCCTCTTTCAAATACATCCTTGATACGTTTTCCGAAGCCTCTTGAACGTCGGTCAATGCCTTTAAATCCCAAGTCTTTTTCTTTAACACTGCGCTCTCCATCCAAAACCTCATTTCCATAATCCTTGGGTTCACCATCGCTAAGCTTCCTACTAAATACCTCAGTGCTCCTTTGATCGATTCCATCCTTAAGCACTCCTCTTGGCAATCACTCCTTAACAAACTTGAAGCCAGAATTTCCTCCTGGAATTTTCATTCTCTCAACTTGCCGAGTAGACTTATACTTGTCAAGTCGGTCTTACAGTCCATGCCTCTCTACCTCTTCTCTATTCTTTCCACCCCTAAATGGGTTCTCAATCAAATCAAATCCCTTCAACACAACTTCCTCTGGGTAGCCTCATGACAGAACAGAAAATGGGCTCTAGTGAAATGGACGACAGTTTGCAAGCCAAAAAACGCTGATGGGTTAGGACTTTGCGATCCTCAGCATAGTAATTCTATCATGGGAGCCAAGATCTGGTGGAAATGATTATCCATGCCTCACAGCTCATGGTCAAAGCTCTGGACTACCAAATATGCCAACCACAGACCGAATGCAGATCTCATCTGGCTGATCTTAGCTGAAGAGGGCTCTCTGATCTAGAACGTAGCTAAACAACATCGCCTCTTGATCCGAGAGCACAGTTTTTGGGAAATTTGTGACGGTCGCATAGCCCACTTCTGGCCAGACTCATGGCAGCAACGACCTAAATTTCTCACCACTATTAACCTGCAACTTTAGCTAGATGTGATCAACCCCCTTGAAGCAGCGGTTCATTATTTTTGGGAGGAGATTCCTATTCAAGGTTTCAGGCAATGGAAATCAGCAGCCCTCTGCCTGAACCAATAGCAAGAGTAGGCTCACTCAGCCCTAGATGTTGAGTTGATTGGCAGGAAAATCAAACACTCGAAGAAGCAGGATATCCTTCGATGGGGATACACCTCAAAAGTCAAGTTCATTACTCAAGAGGCCTACACTTTGCTAACTCAGAATCAAGACCCCATCGACCCCATCTGGAAGGATCTATGGTATTCACACCTTTTGCCTAAGGTCTCTACGTTCATGTGGCTTCTCTGTCATAAGAGAATCCTCACATGGGATAATTTAATCAAGAGGGGTTTTATAGGACCTTCCAGGTGCCCCAACTGCAATAACAAAGAGGAAACCATCCAGCATCTCATGATCACCTGTCCACTAGCTGTCTTTGTATGGGAAAATCTAAGCCTTAAGTGCAGAAGAGAAGGCAGGGGTTCTGAGGATTTAAATTCTATCATTCGCAACTGGCCTACCATTCCCTACATATGTACTCTCCTTAACTCTCTTTGGAGGCTCATTCCAAGACTCACCTTCTGGACTCTCTGGAAGGAGCAGAATAAGCGGATCTTCAACAACCAATGCACTCCTCAAGAAATCCTCAAGAGAAATTTCTGCAGCAACCTATAGGAAACCTTGGCACTTCAGCAATGGCAACAGGATGACTTTCCAACACAGCCCATTGAAAGACTCATATGAGACAGCTCGCAATTTAAGCTCATACTTGATCCCTTGCCAATTCGCTCCAGTGGGCTCCAGTCAGTTACTCTGGGTAATTGGGACCCTCACCCAGTTGGCATTCTGAAGCTGAAATTTGATGGAGCTTCCAAAGGCAACCCGGGGGACACAGGATATGGGGGAATCTTCATAGACCACAAAGGTAACCCTATGCTTATTTACTATGGATCTATCGTATGGGACACCAAAAATTCCGTGAAGTTAGAGGGATTATGGCAGGGGATGCGTCTGGCACAGCAACATAATTACTTCCCCATTGAAATTGAAGGTGAATCAAAAATCCTTATCAATATGGTCCATCAGCTTCTTATAGGCACTCCTCCCTCAAAAGTTGTTGATAGTTGCCGACTCATGGCAAGACTAGAACTTATAGCAGATTGGATGCAACGGTACAGAGCCATCTTCCTTAAGCATGTCAGAAGAATAGGCAAGAAGTGGCCAATATACTAGCAAATAAAGGAGTTACAAGTTACCAAGCTCTAACAGCAGGGCCCCTCTCCAGTCTCAATGATAGAAAACTCATAGAGGATTGCACTCAGTTGGTGCATCAGGACAACAACACCCCGGATGCGGGTGGCAAGGTGTGAAGAGATAGAAATCAGCCTACGTGATGGTGCATGGCAAGGCCACATGGCCACCTATAGGCTTCAGTTAATGCACCCCCGAGCTTTTAATACTCCAGGCTGTCACCCTGTGCGGAATTTATGTCGTTGTGGGGGTCGAGGCTGCACGCATTTCAAAATTCCACCCTATGGTTCATCATCTCCTCTCTTCATCACTACGCCTGGGTTCCCTACTCGGCCTCAGCTCCGTTTGGTGGTTTCCATGCCGATTATGTTTCCGCCTGTTGGGTTTGGCTACTCCCTGGAGGCTGAGGTCCCCAGCTATTGCACCTCCCTTGGCAGGCGCTGTCACCTGGGCTGCTGTGTGGATTTTCTTCCTGGCTTTCACTTCTCACAGAGCCCTTTCTGCCCTCTGCAATTCTCCGCCTCACTCGAGCTCAATTCACCTTCCCCCTCCCTGTCCCCTACTTCCAATTCTGTCCATCCCTTTTTACCTCGTGCTAACATGCTCCGACTCAAGCATCACTTGAGATGTCGATGAGGCAGCTCCAGAGGACGCCCCTCTAGCCGGCGTCGCTCCTCCTCCACTAGCACTTCGTTGTCTTCTCCTGAGTGCTTTCATGGCTGGTATGCCACAACACGCAGTGGACGTGGGCGTAGGGTCACTTCCTCCCCCAGGCGCATGGCCTGTGCTTCTCTTTCACCCTCTCACACTCGTCCCACTAATTCTGCCTCCTTATACAGCCTGACCACTGCCCATTTTCATTTCCTGTGTAACACCAATCGGCCTCTGGTTGTAGCGACAGTCACAGTTTCTTTCAAAGAAATTCCTGAAGAAATTCTCGACCTCTCCTCTCTCGCGCGCCCAAGTAACATGCCTAGCCCCTCTGACCTAGTGCTTCCCCTTCAAGCCTCAGACAGGGGTGCTTCTCTCAAGGTGAGTGATTGCATCTCGAGCCTTCCTCAGGATAAAGGCAAGCAAGATAGCGACATCGAAGTAGGTGCAGCAGCAGCTCGAAATTGCCTTGTTCCAGATGATGATGATGGATATTGGTGCATGATTGAAGAAGAACCCCCCTCGGAGGATTACGGTCTTTAGTTCTAGTGGCATTGTCCAAGTAATTCTATTCATATCTTTTGTGTTTTTTGCTATTCTAGGATGTACTATTTTATGGTATGTTATAGCTGGTTTCCTCCATAGAGGCAGCTTACAAACCTCTCATGGGTTGGTTTCCCCATGCGGGCAGCCCAATTTTTGTTATTTTGTTGAACTTGTGAAGCCACTGATGGCCTGCATTATTGAGGCCATGGAATAGATGTACTATATGTTTCATTAATAGATTTACTCTTACTTATATAAAAAAAAAAAAAAACTCCTTTCTAGAAAAATATTGGTTACATACCTGAAAATCACATCTCAAGGAATAGTTCCAGTTTCTATTATTTTATAACAATAATAACTGTCTAGAAAAGTGAAATTAGGACATTCATATATTCTTTGTGAGTTATATTTCATAATTAAAAGATAGTGAAATAGTAACTAAAAACATATTGTATATAAGGACGATATAATAAATTAAATTACTGTAAAACCTGTAATAATACGATAACCCTTTACCGAGCTCAGGATTACAACTTTCTCAGAGGTTTAGACCTATGATGGGCTCGGTCCTCAAGCTGTTGAGGTTCCAATCTTAAATATAACATAAAAAATTATTCCAACAAAAGGCAGATCCATAAATACAAAAAAGATAATGCTGAATATAACAGAGTCACAAATAATATCAGTGATACTTTATGGTGGTAACATAAAGATAAACCAATTATATCTGTAAGAAATACCCTCTCACTTGAATGAGAGGTTCGTATATAAACCATAAGTTATAAATTTTGTGGAAGAGTAAATCGACTGAAACAAAACTCTAGTTAATGAGCTTGCGAGACTCAGACATAATTTATGACGTAGAAATTAATCGAAAGTCCATATGAAACAAAATCCCTGAGGATTCGAAACCCTTCAATTATTGCATTATTAAATATAAACTATACAAATTATGTTAAGACAAGATAAGTATATTTTCACAGGGCAGGAGGCCTTGCCGGAAAATGAGATGACCCGGTTGCGGTCTTAACAATGTAAACTTGTACATGCAACAGTAATGGCAACTCAGAGACCAAACCCCTGAGCCAAATTTAACCTGAAAGAGAATGATGAAAGCCAGAAAACAAGGGTGATAACATATGTGGTAGTATGAAGACGATATGGACCATGGAAGGAAGTGCAACGAGCAACGATACCTCGGGGTGCAAAGGTGCTTTGTATATCAAGGAAAAGAGAAAAAAAACATTAGTGCTAATCAAAGTCTCAACCTAAAATAAAATAATACGAAATTAAATAATTAAAGAAAACAACAGAGACTCGAATCATATGGCCAACCTCAACTTGAAACTTATATTTCAGGAAGAGGAATTCTACCATGAACACTAAGAAAGGAGCTTGAAGAATTTCACAAACGTGGAAGCCAAATTCAGTAATCTTCTTGTGAGCACATAAGTAAATATAGGAATTATTTAAGAAGGGAAAAAAATCATTAAACATTTTAGTTACATACCCAAAACAATTTCCTTCCAGAACTTACCCTTGAGTAGTGGACAATGGTCATTGAGTGGAGCAAAGAAAAGGTAGTCGAACTCACCACAGTAGAACAAACCCATAAACACCTCTGGCAAGAAACCCTCTCCATCGCCAAGAAACCCATAAAGACGTGATGGTGTATAGCTGCCAATGCTTGGAAGTACAACCCCCAATGAGATAAGCAATCAATTCAAGCCAAACCCTTTGATTATTAAACCTTTCATCAAATCTACTGTATGTACTTGGCATGTGCTATGTAATTGCAATCAAAATAGTGGAGGTTAACATAATTACCTCGGATAGGGAATGGCATATATAATCCAAAGTTTAATATTTATGCTGATATCTTTCAGCATGCCAAGGTGGCTACAAAAACCAAGAAAAGACGGAGTGTATATATAGACACTCCATATTTTCTTGGTTTGTGTAGCCACCATGGCTTGCTCAAAATATATCAACAAAAATATTAAATATATTGTAAAGACTAGCACAGGACAAATACATAATCCTTGAATATTGTATTACATAAATATATATAGGTGTTTTTTTTTTCTGAATAATGCTAATTCTATTTATATAAAATATTAGTACATGGCGACCACAACTTCAGCTAAACGAGCCTGTAGGTTGGGTTTGAAACTCAAAAAGCATGTTTTTGGATTGCCCCAGTAGGGGAAACCAGTCCCATAGACATAGATTCTTCCGCCCTCGCTGGGGAAATCAGCATTACATAAGAAAAAAGTAACAGATAGAACCACGAAATAAAAACCTTGGCAAAACTTAGCAATGTTTTTCATGTTCAAAAGAGGAGAATTAAAGAAAAATGCATAGGACC
Organism: Pinus albicaulis; assembly: GCA_034641835.2. Lineage (NCBI taxonomy): Eukaryota > Viridiplantae > Streptophyta > Pinopsida > Pinales > Pinaceae > Pinus > Pinus albicaulis. Next base: position 61,477 of record JAXQQM020071443.1, on the reverse strand, counting down.
TCCCAATGAACCTGGGTAAAATCGCAGTGACGTTCCAGATATGATGGCATAATTCACTGGACATTTTCAGGTAGGGGAGGTTCTTCAACGACACGGAAGCGGTACTCCACACTGCTTCTATCATCCACGTCGGTGGTGGCATAGGTGGTTGTAGCGGGCACATCCTTATCCTGTTCCTTAGCTTTGCCTTCCCGATTCAGTTCCTGCTCGACATTCTCACTAATAGTCCTGTCATGAGCCGAAGGGGGCTGAGGGGAGGGAATTTATGGGGGCTTATAGCTGGTATCTTCTTCTTGGAGAGAGACAGTGATAAAGGCAGTGAAGACCGAGCATTCCATGGAGCAAACAAATTGAAATTCGGCTCGCTGAGATGTGTGGTAGAAGGTAACAGGGGGAGCAGCGGAGTGGGGGATAGGCTACGAGGTTGACGCGAAGTGGAGAGGGGGAGAGCCATGGGTGGAGTGCACCGGCCCCTCTTTGCTATCTCACCCTCTTTTGTTTCAAGTTTCAGGGGTATGGCCACAAGCAACATCCATAGGCGGAGTATCAGTTTCAAAAGAGGACTGGGGGCGAATTGCCCAGCCACAAGAGCTCCCTTTGTGACTGCACATTCTGTGCCTAATGCGAGGCATTTTGGCAATAGGGTGAAGGTTTCTGAGATGGATGGGCGAGCAATGAATATTTTGAGCGAGAGACAGTGGAATGTCACTCTTGTGACTGGAATGACGGGCTTTGAGACAAAAATCGCTCTGAGAGAAGTGATAATCAGGAAAAGTTTCCAGGCGTCCAAGTAGCAAGCAGCGCCTCTCAGTGTGCGTGTGAGCACTCGACTGGGCGCATGCAGGGGGGTAGCAGCAGATCTGAGGAGCCAAAGAACAATGAGCACGAACAGAGGTGGAATGAGCCATTTGCATGTTAAACCAGAGACATGGGACAAGATGGCGGTGGGGTGAATGTTTCGTTTGATGACGAGGATAAATGCATGGGCTGGCATCGTTAATGCGATGGCTGGCTTCATAAGTGGTGGAGTAAATGCGCAGGTGGGTGGCCATGTGGCCACACCATGCACCTTCTCTTGGAACATATGTTCCATCAATCCCTCAGATCATCTGCATCCAAAACTGCCTTATCTTTGTGCACCAGAGTGGTGCAGTTCTGCAGGAGAGCACTCTCATGCAGGATCTCAAGGGGGCCTTGTTTGAGAGTGTTGTTGCTTTCAAATCCTATATTAGCCAAGAAATCTGCAACTTTGTTGCCATCCCGTTTGATATGAGTGAACGAGACAGCCTTATAGGTCTTGAGCCATCTTTCTATCAATTCGAGCCACACTGCCAGTCTCCAGCTGGTAGTAACCTTGGTAGTAGTGGTTCCCCATAGAATTTGGTTATCCATATTGATTAACACCTGAGAATCTCCTTCAACGATAATGGGGAAGAGGTTATGTTGCTGGGTTAAGCATAAACCTTACCACATACCTTCCAATTCAGCAGAGTTATTGGTGTCCCAACCAATTGAACCGTAATAAATAGAAATGGGAGTGCCTTGAGAGTCTCTAAAGATACCCTCGAAACCTACTTGTTCGGAATTTCCCTTTGAAGCACCATCAAAGTTAAGCTTGAATATCCTAGGAGGGGGAGGAGACCAATGAGGTGGGGCTTTCACAGAGCTTGTGGCATTGTTTGTGGAGCTGTGAGGGATCTTGAGATGCTATTTTTCCCAGATTTCTTTTTCCCGAGGCTTTGAAGGGAGGTCTTTGTCCTTCCAGGCTTGAAGGGCTAAGGATTCTTGGAGATTATTGCAGAATAGGCCCCATATTTTTTCTAAATATGTGCTCTGGCTCCTGAATATTCTTTTGTTTCTCTCTTTCCAAACAGTCCATAGTGGAAGGCCTGGAATAAGATGCCAAAGAGCATTGAGGAGAGCACTGTTGTAAGGGGTCACTGGCCAATTTTGAATGGTGTTGAGAATGTCTCCAAAAGTTTTGCTTCGTTGGCAATGAAAGCTTATATTTTCCCATAGAAGGTTGAAAAGAGTGCAGGAGACCATTAGGTGCTGTATTGTCTCATTGTTTTGATTGAATTGGGACAGCGAGAGGGACCCATAAAGCCCCGCTTGATGAGATTATCCCAAGTGAGAATCCTCTTGTGGCTGAGTAGCCATAAGAAAGTTGAGACTTTAGGCCATATTCTGGGGGACCATATGCGAAGCCACAAAGGATCAATAGGTTCAGGGATCGAATGCATCAGGGCATATGCCTCTTTTGTAGTGAACATACCTTTTGGAGTGTAGCCCCATCTAAGGATGTCTAAGTGCTCTGAACATCTGATCTTTCTTTGTTGAAATTCTGAGTTGAGAGGATTCCAGGAGTTGACCTCTGCCTGCGGTGCATCTTGTTCAGTGCATCTCCATTTCCTGAACCTGTTGTCATTTCTAGCAAGCCAATGCTGGTGCACCTTGTCTTCACGACTTATGGTCAAATTATCCAAGTTGTGGGGATTTAGAATGTCAATCATTTTGGGTTTTTTTTTCCATGAATCTACCCAAAACCAAGCCGTTCCTCCATTGCGGATTTCCCAAAAACTATGTTGTTTTATTAGTGCACTATGTTGTTTAGCAGCGTTTCAAATTAGCGAGCCTATGTCTTCCGGTGAGAGCCTGATTAGGTACTTTGGAGGTCTGTTGTTTTCATATTTAGTTGTCCACAGTTTAGCCTAAGGTATATGTGGCGTTGTCATCCACTTCCACCAAATTTTTGTTCCCATCACACTATTGCTGTGTGTGGGATCTCTGAGTCCAAGTCCTCCTGCAAATTTAGGAGTGCAGACTATGACCCACTTGACTAAGGCCCATTTGCAATTGTTCCTTGAGGAGCACCATAAGAAGTTGCGTTGCAAAGATCTTATCTATTTGAGAACCCACTTTTGTGCTGCTAAAATCGAGAATAATTAGAGAGGCATAGATTGTAGGATGGCTTTGATGAGAATTAATCGGCTGGCCATGTTGAGATATCTAAAGGTCCAAGGGGATAGGCAGGTTTCCAGTTTTTCGAGAAGTTAATTCCATGACGAGTGTTTAATGGCAGAGTCGATGAGTGGAGCTCCTAGATATTTGGCAGGGAGAGAAGCTATGGTGAAGCCAAGAATGCAAGCAATATTGGCTTGGGTTTGGGTAGGAGTGTTAAAAATGTAAATCTGGGATTTGGCAGCATTTATGGAGGTTCCAGAGGCCTCAGAAAAAAGGTTCAGGATGGATTTTAAGGCATGGGCTTCTTGCATAGAGGGGTGGCCAAACAGCATGTTATCATCCATGAATTGTTGATGGGTGGTAGTTGGGTGCCCATGAAGGGAGATACCTTTCAAATTCTGAGTTTGAAGAGCATGTTGGAGTAGCCTTCCCAGACCTTTAGCCATGAGAACAAAGAGAAAAGGTGATAGAGGGTCTCCTTGTCTGATGCCTCTTGAAGGAGAAAACGGTTGGGAGAGTATTCCATTAACTAAGATGGACGAAAAGGTAGAAGAAATTAAGTTCATAACCCATACTATCCACATTTGACTAAAGCCAAAAGCCCCCAAGATCTGGTGGATGTAGTTCCAGCTTAATTTATCAAAAGCTTTTTATAGATCAATTTTACGAAGCATACCTTCCTTTTTGATAATTTTTAAGAAGTGGATGACTTCATGCGTGAGTATGATCCCATCCAGAATTTGTCGACCCTCCACATAGCCGGTTTTTTCTGGCGATATAAGCAGTGGGAGCAGCGGTTTGAGTCGATTGGCTATGACTTTCGAGATCACTTTGTAGATGACATTGCATAGAGCTATGGGGCAGAATTTGGTCGATGTGCTTGGCTGGTCTTCCTTTCGCACTAGAGCTAAGAATGTAGCATTGAGAGAGGGGAGCAGCCAATGCATGGATCTAGATTCCTCCACAAGTTGCCACACTTCAAGATTAACTATATCCCATAAATTGTGGAAGAAGTTTGAGGTGAAGCCATCCGGACCCGGAGCTTTGCCTTCCTTGGATTGGGTCATAGATGTTACGACCTCCTGGAGCGTGTTTGGTCACAGTAACATTTTATTGTGCTCCTCCATGATGAGTTTTGGGATATGTTGTGTAATATTTCTGATTGTTGGAAGCCGATCAATGAAAGGTTCTTGATGGACATTCTTGAAGTGCTCCTGAAGTGCTCATTCGATGTCTTCATGTTTTTCCAGCCGGTCCCCTTGCTGGTTGCTGATGTGGCTAATGTGGTTGTTCATTATTCTTTGGATTGTGGAACGATGAAAGAATTTTGTGTTTCTTTCGCCTTCCTTTAACCATTTAATCCTAGACATTTTCCTCTAGAGAACTTCTTCTTGTTTCCTTCTCTCGTCAAGCTGCTCCTGAAGTCTCTATTCTTGAGTGGCCAGGAGTTTCGTTCTTCTGTTGTTGATGATTTCCTGTTGAATCTCAGCCATGCTATGTTCCAATCATTTTTTCTCCTGGAAGATGTTTCCAAAAACAAAGTGGTTCCAGGCTTTGATATGGGATTTGAGGTATCTAAGCTTTTGCTGAAACTGAATCATTTTCGACCCAGCTGGCGGAGAAAATTTCTTCCAAGTTGTATGAACGAATGTTTTGAAATTAGGGTGATCAAGCCAAAAAGCTTCGAACCTAAAGGGCAACTTGGATAGATTGTAGGGTCTCTACCATTGAAGAGAGATAGGCCAGTGGTCTGAGCCCGTGATGGATAGAATGGAAGAAAAAATGTCTCCCCCATGTGTATGGAATTATCTTATATTAAGAAACAGTCCATCTTGGATGCTATTTGTTGATTCCCAGCTCTTTTTTTATTCTAGGTGTACATGCCATTGGAGAAAGGTAAGTCTATAAGCCAGCTATGATTTATGAACTCTTTGAAATTGGTGCTTTCAGGCTCCAGTCTTGGTCGTCCTCCTGATTTTTCTTCTAACTTGGTGATCATGTTGAAGTCCCCTCCTATTATTTATAGGGGATGAGTTATGTTCAAGTTAAGAACCTCCATGGTGTTTAGGAGTGCTATCTTGCTTGCCGATTCTTGAGGAAAATAGACATTTGAGAGGTGCCCATGAATATTCGTTCCTATCAGGTCAAAATTTTCCTGTATGAGGTTATGCGAGGCATGATAGTCAGTGAGTGAGATCGTTTAAGTTTCCCACACTATAGCTAAGCCTTGTGAAAAGATGGAGGCATCAACCGCTATTGAATAACATCCTGGCCATACTTTATTTAGGATTGTGCCAAGAGAAGTGCTATTACATTTTGTTTCTTGAAGAAAAATGATTTTAGGTCTTTCTTGCTGAATCATGTTTTTAAGCATTTTGCATTTCCCCAGACCATTAAGCCCTCTTACGTTCCATGAGATGAGCTTCATGAGGAACTATCAGAGAGCGGCTTAAAGAACCTTCTCAACTTGGGGTATCTCCCTAACTCCACCAGCATCTCCCCTAAAGTGATGGTGCATTGCCAATCTAGTTTTCTACCTCTTTTTTTGGATTCCTTTGCAACCTTTAGTCCATCCCAGTGGCTGCCTGATTGGATGCCTAGCTTCTTTTGTTTCTGTGCACGAGCTAGGACTACTTGTAGGTTTTCTATCTGTTTAGGATTGATTGTGTCAAAATCCTTTTGTCTGCATGCGTCCTCCAAACCCGGAAGATCCAGCTTGCCCACGTCAAAGCTTTCAGAGTCTTCATCCATGTGGCTTGGTTGGCTGCCCTCGGGGCTATCCTTTTTGGACAGGTTGGGATCAAGTAGAAGACTATCTATGTCCATCTTGTTTTTCTTCCAAATGACTTGCTTGGTTTCTGAAAGAGACTTATTACCCATGGCTTCCATATTGGGCAGAGCTTGAGGGCTAGGTTTAGGGTTGGATGAATCTGGATTAACAGTGGATGAAGAGGGTTTGGAAGAAGGGTCCGAGGGGATTGGTTGAGAGTTAGTTGCATAGTCTGGTTGGGACAAGAGATTGAAGCTATTACTGGTGGAGGGGGTATTGGCTTGAGATTGGGATTTTTTTCCAGCTGAAAGAGGCCTTTTGTTATGCCTTTTGCGGTTAGTCACCTTGGTGAATCCATCATTTTTTGACCTATCTTCAGCTTCTTTGTTCTTGGTATGGATATTCAGAGGGCGGTCTCTGAAAATATGCCCATGGGCATGACACCTATGACATCGAAAAGGAACATGTTCATAAGCAATGGGCTGAATCCATTCAAAATCGTCATGGAAAAGACTTACCACATCTCGGAGAGCTTTTTCAAGGTGCATGTATACACATATGCATGCATAGGAGGTATATCTATTGAGCTTCATCTCTTACGCTATCTTGATGAATTTACCCAACCCTTTTCCTATGGCTGTGAGTGATTCCTCGTCCCAGTATTCAAGCGGAAGCAAGTACAAATGTATCCAGACCGAAGCCCAGTTGAAGTTTTCCTTGTCTGGGTTGAATCTTTCGATCCAATCTCTCAAGTATAAGCCAACAGAGTTGAAGAAGTAAGGCCCCTCATCCAGCACTCTGTTTCGGTCCTCTACGTAGTTGAAAACATCATAGAAGAAGCCCTTTGGCCCTTGCTGCAGGGTAACATGACCCATGGGCTTCCATTTCGCAGTGATCCATCCTTGTAGGGCCTTCTCTATTGTCCAGAAGGAAATGAAATTTTCGATAAGGGCATGATCTTTCACGTACTGGATTTGTGCGTTTATGCGGTGACTGGGCAGGTCAATTTTGGGTCTTTTGGCAGCGATGGGTTTGCAATTTGCTGAGATCGCTGCAGGTGTTTCCAAGGTCTCTGCTAAGGCCTGCACCTGTGGTACTACATTCTGCTGATCTGTGCCTTCTTTTTCTGAATGTGTTTGGGTCTCATTCATTGAGACGTCATTTTTCCCTTCGTTCGTAGGGGGAGGCGAACTGCCTCCCCCCGCAGCAGTTGCCATGACCCGTGCACAGGACACCAGTAGGTTACTTGGCAGGATGCATGCAGCTTTCCTTTCCTTCCTTTGTCGTTTGCGATAGTGTTGTTGCAGAGAAAACTAAACCCTAGCAGACCTCTTCAGAGAACATCTTTATGCTTGATCATTAGATATATATAGGTGTTAAATCATGAAAGCATTATCAATATTAATACATTATTTTGTTTTAGCCTTCCCTTGACACCTTTAACCCCTTTTCTTCTCCGGACTGCAATCAATACTCTTTCAATTAGAATTAGGTCATGAAAATATTTATATATAGAAGCATTATAGATAAAGCATAATATAAGTAGGGTGTGTTTAGCCGATTGGCCAAGTTAAGTGTGGTTTAGAATTAGTTTCCTTTCTGTCATTTCTTTTCAGAAATTTAATTTAGTTTCCTTTTTGTCATTTCCTTTGTGCAATTTAGTTTAGATTCATTAAAGTGTGACAGACTTCACCGAGAAACCCTAGAAGTAGCACCCTTTCATAGAGTGGAAGAGAATGCCATGAGTAGAATACATCTCCTCTGTATATAGCACTATCACCTCCAAGTTTGTATGAACCCCAGGTTGATAAAGTAAAGTAGGGCAGCCCTCGGAGTTGTAGCAGTGTTGGTGCAATACCAAGGCTCACAAGTGAGGATTATGAAAATTTTGTTGGGTCACAAGGACCTCCAATAGTTTCACCACTATTGAATGAATTATCACTTTAGAGATATGTCACTTGGAATGGAAACTTTGAAGGATTTAATAGTTCACATCAAACTATTTCTTATGATTTGAGACAATTGAATTACATTTTGTTTACTAATTTTTATCTTCAATGATTTTAATGTATTCCTTATAGATTTTGCAACATCGAGTACAATTGCTAATATATTTTCTTGTTTAAAATAGATTTTTAACTACATATATGAGTTAAACATGTAAACAACTTATGGAGAATTTAGATTGTGTTGAATTTACAACTCAAACTTATTGTGATTTTAAAAAGCTATAAAATATTTTAAAAAATAAAACACATAAACTACAATTACATTTTTATTTTTATATTAGATACATTTTCTCATTAATTTTATGTAAAATTTAATTAAAAATTATAAAAAATTTAATAATACAACCCCACTTAAAACAGCAAAACCTAATATCTCAATATTATTTCCAAAAATGAAAACAAAACAGGTTACACCCTAACCTACTAATAAATTTTTATTTGAAAAACATTAACCTAATATAAATTCACTTTTCATCAAAATGAAATAAAATAAATTAAGACATTGATAAACAAAATTTGAATATTACATTAAAAATTTTGAATTTTAAAAATAAATTACTTATATTTATTATTTGTTATTAAAATTTTAAAAAATATTCTACTTTGACCAATTCATAGTCAATAGGCATAAAGAGATTTTACTTTTAAAAAAAAACTTGGTTACCAATATGCATTTCACACCAATTCATCCTCAACAGGTATAAATAGATTTTCGTTTAAAAAATTAACCGGGTAAAACCAACATGCATCTCCTAAAGAAATATATCAATAATTTGAAATGTTTGAAATAATAATAATATAATATTTTTTACAAATTAATTTATATATATATTATATTAGTTTTTTTAAAATGAAATATAATAATATACAAATAAATAAAATTTTAACATTATTGATCTATTACAATTATAGTTTTTTGGGTATGTTTCTTTTTCTTTTTTTTATTACAGAAATAAATTTTTGAAAAGTTAATTTTTTTCTTAAACTTTTATATTTATTTTTTTCATTATAACAATAAAATTTTAAAGAGTTAATATTTTTAAAGTTTTATAGACAATATTGATCTTAATCATAGCAATATAATTTTAAAGTGTTGATATTTTTAAATTCCTATGAACAATATTGATCTTAATGAAAATTAATTATTATCATCATTATCATTTAATATTCAAATACATTATTTTAATAAAAAATAATATTTAAAAAATATTTTTTTTTAATAAAATTAAATAATAAATTGATAACTATAATTTAAATTAATAAAAAATATTGATATTATCGAATAAACTATATTACATAATTATTTATAATTAAAATAAATGATTTACTAAAAATAATATTAAAAAAATCAAAATATATTTTAAAATAAAATAATTTAATTTAAATAATATAGTAACTTTAATATGATAAAAATAAATTAACTTACATGTATTATTTATAACTATAATAAATCATTTTACAAGAAAATAATATTAAAAAATAAAAAATATATTAAATCCAGCATAAATAAGGTCAACCAGCTCATGGCCAAAGGCCATAACCTGAATTTTTTTTTTAAGAAAATAATCCTATAGAACAATCTGTTATATTGACCGTTTAAAATTAAATAAAATTATTTTATTAGAAAAACTAATAAAAGCTGTACTCCTTAAAATACAACAACCTCGATTACGTTTTATTTATGCAAAAATGTTCACATTGAAACTTCTTTTAAAAAAACCTAAAACTGTTAATAAGTTTTATTTATGAAAAACGTTCACATTATTGCAGTGCACTATTATAATATCAACTCTTAATGAAAAAACGTCCACATTGATTTTTTTTAATCGTTAAAAGATATTGTTGTTTCTTGCAATGCACGCACTATAAAATGTCTGAGAATTTCTCAATATCGCTATTGGTGTTTGAGGAAACAGACCATCTTTTTTGAATTCTTTCTTCTTCGAAGATATTAGGAAACCCTAACTATTAAGGGCTTCATTTGTCTTTAAATACGTACACGTGTTCTAATATGTGGGGTTTACTCTGTCTTTTAAATCTGTGTTTGCTTTACGAAGGTTAGAGATTCTCTTGTGACTCGAAGTTCGCGGTGATGGAAAATGAAAGAGTGACAGTGAATGTAATTTGCTCTCACCATGAAAGGAGAGCTATGACGAAGAGAATATTAGTATGGATACCCATTTGAATGTGTAAGGTCATGTAGGAGAGTGTGCGACGTGGGTAGAGTCCTTTATACCAAACCGAACCATTGCGGATTTGATTCCCCATAGAAGTTATAGATCATTGTGTAGCTTATTCAGCTTATTGTTTTTACACACACAAACATGGAAGAAAGTGCACCCTCCTCCTTTTCTTCCCTCTGAGAAAAGCCGTAATTAATCGTATAACACTGAGGATCGGCTAGAGGTCTTTTTGTGGATGAGTCAATATCTGGCGAGTCTTCTTTATCAGCAATCCCTGCACACAAAGGATTCTTTGCCTTCTGCGCCATGTCGTCCATATGAACCATCATGGCCATCGACATTGGCAGAGGAGACGAGAACACACATAAAGTAATGGCAGTGGGAAAATTAGGTCAAAATAATGAATACCCAATAGTGGAAATCTACGATGTTTTGGAAAAGTCATGGAAGATTGGGGGCCATCTACCAAAAAATCTGAAGGCAGTCAACCCTCATAATATCGTTTGCAGTGAGGGTTTCTTCTATTGTATCACAAAAGGGACGATAGAGAAAAAGGACGTTATGGATTTCAACATCCAAGATGGTACTTTCATTTTTGTGCCATTGCCTAATGTGCCTGGTGTTGAAATATTGCATTAACTGATTGCATGTGGTTCCCAGATTCTTGTAGCAGGGATCATATACTCATATATTATAATGAGAACGAGTGTTGGAGATTAAGGGAAACTGTGATTAAACAAAATACTCTGCAAATCAATCAAGCACATAAGACACAGAGTTTAACGTGGTTCACCCAACCAATCTGGGCTACGTCCACACAACATAGGCATCGGCAATTCTTTATTAATCAAACAGGAGATTACAAACTCTCACACTTCTCACACCAAACAATCCGTATGGATACCTGTTATATAGCAAAGAGAATCTAACTGCCTCATAAATCCTCTCACATCAAATTTAGGATGCATTAACTCTCTCCCAACAACCTGGAGCTAATCTAGGAACTAATTCCTATTGTTGTCATCTACTGAGATTTTGCCTATTTTATTGAAAACAGAAAATCTCAACAATCTCCACCTTGACAACAATTAGCCTGATGCCCTGTTATTATTATTTTATCTCTTCTGCAAGCCAAGAGAAGCCAAACACCAGCGTAACTTCTCTAACAAAACTGGTTTCGTGAACATGTCTGCACAATTCTCCTTTGTATGCACCTTTTCAAGAGAGACTCCCCTTTCAGTGATAACCTGTCTTACAAAATGGTACTTGATCGGTATATGCTTTGATTTACTATGATAGGCCGGATTCTTAGTCAAATGTATTGCACTTTGACTGTCACAAAATAACTTGATGTTGTCCTACAACCTACCAAATTCACCAAACAAACCTTTCAACCAAATCGCTTCTTTGCAAGCATGAGAAGCAGTAATGTATTCTGCTTCAGTAGTGGATAAAGCAACAATGTTCTGTAGCTTTGACATCCAGCTGATAGCTCCACCTGCAAGAGTAAAGACGTACCCTGAAGTTGACCTTCTCTTATCCAAATCACCTGCAAAATCAGAATCAACATATCCGCAAACAAATTCACCACTCTTATTGTAAGTGATACAATAACTACTTGTGCCTCTCAAATACCGAAGCACCCATTTCACTGCTGACCAGTGTTCTTTACCCGGATTTGCCATGTACCTGCTGACAACCCCAACTGCATGTGAAATATCTGGTCGAGTACAAACCATCACATACATTAAACACCCTACTACATTGGCATATGGAATTCGAGACATATAATCCTTTTCTTCATCTGTATTAGGACATAAACTGGAAGAAAGCTTAAAATGGGAAGCTAAAGGGACTGACACAAGCTTCACATTGTTCATACCAAACCTCACAAGTATTTTCTCAATATACTTCTGTTGTGATAGCCACAGCTTACCATTGCTCCTGTCTCTGAAAATCTCCATGCCCAAAATCTGTCTTGCTGCTCCTAGATCTTTCATATGAAATGTCCTTGCCATCTGAGTCTTCAACCTGTTGATTTCTTCAATGCTTTTGCTTGCTAAAAGCATATCGTCAACATACAACACTAAGATAATGAACATGCCATTACTTAAGTGCTTAAAGTAAACACAATGATCATATTCACTTCTTATATATTTTTGACTCAACATGAAAGAATCAAATTTCTTGTACCACTGTCGAGGCGACTGCTTCAGACCATACAATGATTTCTTGAGCCTGCAGACAAATTTCTTATTGCGATGCTGAACAAACCCTTCCGGTTGTTCCATATAAATTTCCTCATCTAAATCTCCATGTAAAAATGCAGTCTTAACATCTAGTTGCTGTAATTCTAAATCAAGCAAAGCAACTAACGCTAACACAATTCTGATTGAAACTATTTTAACCACTGGTGAAAAAATCTCATGAAAATCTATGCCTGCTTTCTGAGAAAACCCTTTTGCAACCAGCCTTGCTTTGTATCTGTCCTCCGAATCATTCACACCCCGTTTTACCTTGAAAACCCATTTGCATCCCACAGTTTTCCTGTCTTTTGGAAGTTCAACCAGATCCCATGTGCCATTCTTACCTAAGGCCATCATTTCTTCCTTCATAGCTGCTTTCCACTTATCACTTTTCGAACCTTCTATAGCTTCCTGATAGCACAGAGGTTCATCATCATTAGCGGTCAAAGCAACTGAAGTAACATAATCATCATACCTTCTAGGAGCACGTTTTATTCTTGTAGACCTCCTTAAAGCTGTTTCTGGTGCTTCCGCAATTGGCTGACTACCATCTGTAGGAACTTCTTGCCGATCAGTATCTGAGACCTATTCATGATCTAAACCTGAACCCAGTTCATGTTCTGATTCTGAAACCTGTTCATGACTAGTATCTGAACTATGGTCATCATGACTATCATTAGAAGTGCTGTCAAACTGAATGTGCTGAAAATCAAATACATCATCCTGTTTCAATTTACTATCTACATCTAACTGTACAAGAGAGGATTCATCAAACTTTACATCTTTGTTGATGATGATTTTGCGGGTAGTAGGATCCCACAATCTATATCCCTTTGTTCCAACACCATACCCAACAAAGATATACCTTTTAGACTTTGGATCTAACTTAGTTCACTGATGTTTAGGCACTAGAGCATATGCATCACAACCAAACACTCTGAGTTTAGAATAGTCACAAGGGTGTCCTTTCCATACCTCTTGCGGAATCTTGCAGTCTATTGCCGTCGATGGAGATCGGTTTATCACATAACAAGCTGTTGCCACCGCTTCCATCCACAACTCCTTTTGCAACCCGGCGTTACTCAGCATACTCCTTGCTCTCTCTAGAAGAGTCCTGTTCATGCGTTCAGCAACTCCATTTTGCTGAGGAGTATAAATCGTGGTCTTATGTCTCTCGATCCCTGCATCCTTGCAATAGCTGTCAAACTCCTTGGAAGTAAAATCACCACCATTGTCAGTTCTTAAACATTTTATTGTTCTACCAGTGATGTTTTCTACCAATGCTCTAAACTGTTTGAAAATTGTAAAAACATCAGACTTCTTTTTCATCATGTAGACCCACACCTTCCTAGAAAAGTCATCAATAAACGATACAAAATATGACGAGCCACCATATGACGCTGTAGGGGATGGACCCCACACATCTGAATGAATATAATCAAGTATCCCTTTACTAGTATGTTTGCATGTTTTAAATTTTTGTTTACTTTGTTTTCCAAACAGACAATGCTTACAGAAATCTAACTTTCCAGACTTCAGATTTGGAAGTAACTTGCGATCAGCCAAAATTTTCAACCCTCTTTCACTCATATGCCCCAATATTTGATGCCATAAGTGAATGGAACTATTGTCATGTTCAGACACAGTAGACACAAAATCTGACCCTGTACCTTCTTCTAACTGAAATAGATTTCCTACTTTCTTAGCTTTCATAACTAGTAAAATGCCTTTATAGATTTTCATAACTCCACCTTGAATTACAGTTTTATATCCATTCGAATCAAGTGCTCCTAATGAAATCAAATTTTTCCTTAAATCTGGCACATGCCTCACATCAGTTAATATTCTAGTTGTCCCATCAAACATTTGTAGTTGTATGCTCCCAATCCCCACAATATTACATGTTACATCATTACCCATGTACACAACTCCATCATTAATTAATTTATATTCCTTAAACCATTCTTTATGGATACACATGTGGTTTGATGCACCGGAATCTAACAACCAATGTTGACCATGATTTGACACATTAACTGATAATACTTCATCACTCATACCTGAACCAGATGTCGAACCTGTATCTGTTGCATTTTCTTCCTTCTTCTCTGTCGAAGAGTCTCCTTTCTTCTCTGTTTGCTGTCTCTTCCAGCAGTCTTTCTTCAAGTGCCCCGATTTGCCACAAAACCAACACTTTACTTTGCTCTTCTTCCCTTTCGACTTTGAACGCGAGTCGCTGTGCGTACCAGAGCGTCTTTCTCTAGAACGACCTCTAGCCATCATTGCCTCTGATGTAGAGGTGTCAGCATTCGACCTCTTCCTTGTCTCCTCGGACAACAAAGCTCCAACGACATCATCAAATTCAAGGATGTCTGCAGTACTAAAACTTATGGAAGTAACAAAGTGATCCCACGATTCGGGCAATGAACACAATAGAGTTATTGCCTTATCCTCTGAATCAAATTTTACATCTAGACTTTGTAATTGTACCAATAGAGTATTGAAAACATTCATATGGTCAGTAATCGAGGTACCTTCCTTCATTCGGAAACCATAAAGCTGTTGCTTCAGGAGAATCCGATTTGTCAAGGATTTCGTCATGTAAAGCTTCTCAAGCTTCGACCACAAGCCTATGGCGGTCTTCTCTGACACAATGTTGAACAGAACGTCATCCGCCAGACATAACCGAATTGCGCTCAGAGCTCTGTCATCCAACTCATCCCATTCATCCTCCGTCAAGGAAGAAGGCTTTTTGCTTTTCCCCAACAGCGCTTTCGCCACGCCTTGTTGAATCAACAGATCGTGCATCTTAACCTTCCAGATCTCGAAGTTGTTTTTTCCATTGAACTTCTCAATTCAAACAGGGCACTCTGAGTTTTCGCCATCTTGTAGCACCCAAAACCAATAATCTCCAGTTCCAACTTTTAAATAAAGAATGCCTTTTTTTTTTTTAATAAAAAAATGCCCTTAAAGAAAAAAAAAAACCTTCACTGAAAATGCCTTTCACTTCATACCATATGAAAATGGCAATTTAATATTACAAATTGATTCAAAAGGAAAAAGCCCTTGCCTTGTAATATCATGGCATATTACAATTTAAAAAAAGACAATATATGATATAATTATAATATCATATATAAAACCAATCGACTTCCCTTTTTTTCTTTTTAATACAAATGGCATATTACAACTTTATAAACCCTCTTTTAAATCGATGAACAAACTATCGATTTAACATATTTAACATATGCACTTAATAATTACCATTCGATTTTTATGAGGCATGTAATAAAAAAACAAATGGATGCCATAAAAAATTTCAAAATCGATGGCATATAATGAAACTTCAAAACGATGGCATAAAAAATCGTTTCAACTTATCATAATATTTCAGCGTTCATGGCCGGCAGCGTTTCAAACTGGTTCATGGCCCGTTCAATTGTCAACGCATTCAGACCTGCCCGATGACTGTCCCACGCAGCACCAGTAATCAAACCACGCTTCCGCAGTTGGTTTACGCCCAACACTGTTTTACCTCCACGCAGTTTGGACATCACCGCACACCAGTCCACGGCAGTCAATTATTTGTATCCACGCAGCAGCACCAGTGGACATACGATTCGCTCCACGCAGAGTGAACACATATGCACAGAGCCCAGCTCTGCAGTCACTAACACGCAGGCTCACCGCTCCACGCAGCACCAGCAATCAATGGTCATACGCATGAGCACCTCCAAGCCTTTGCGCTCCACCTCCAGCACGCAATTCAAACACAGCGAGCGCTCAACTGCGCTCCTCCTCCAACATGCTCCGATACCAATTGTTGGAGATCAGATGCACAGCAAATTAAAAAACAAATACTCAGCAAATAAATCAAGCACATAAGACACAGAGGTTTAATGTGGTTCACCCAACCAATCTGGGCTACATCCACACAACATAGGCATCGACAATCTTTATTAATCAAACAGGAGATTACAAACTCTCACACTCACTCACAAAACCATCCATATGAGTACCTGTTTTATAGCAAGGAGAATCTAACTGCCTCATAAATCCTCTCACATCAAATTTAGGATGCATTAACTCTCTCCCAACAACCTGGAGCTAATCTAGCAACAAATTCCTAATTTTTGTCACCTACTGAGATTTTTGCCTATTTTATTTAAAACATAAAATCTCAACAATTTATATTTGTATTACATAATCATAAACAAAAGCATAACAAGTTTCATTTCTTCTTTGCATCAATTAGTCGAAAAGTATCAAACTCATGACCACCATTTTGATTTTAACTTGTATGTCTTCCCTATGTTGTTAAAATGGAATTACAAACCTAGTGAATGCATTTGTGAACTTTATTTGAGAAGAAACAATTGAAACTTACCACAGAATCATCATTGGGCTTGGATATTGTTGAAGGGAATCCATTGCTTTTGTAGCTTCTTGGATAATTATTGCATCACATTGTTATTTTGTTCACCCTTTAGAGAAAATAAATATGATAAATTTGATTTACACAATGTTGAAAACCTAAGTTATTATGGTTCATGGAGATAATTAATAAAAAAATGTGAAGTATTTGTAGGGAGGGTATGTCTATGTATGAATTTGACTGAGAATGTAGTTTCTCACCTATGCAAAATCCCTAAGGTTGTATTACTTACACTCACCAAAAGATGATGTTAGAGATTTACTATGAGCTGGTTTCATTATTCAACTCATTACAATAGGGATAGAAAAGTAGATGTGGAAGGATCTTAATAAATTTATAGTTATGTAATGGTTTCATTATTCAACTCATTGCAATAGGGATAGAAAAATAGATGTGGAAGCATCTTAATAAATTTATAGTTATGTAATGGTTTCATTATTCAACTCATTGCAATAGGGATAGCAAAATAGATGTGGAAGGATCTTAATAAATTTATAGTTATGTAATGAATTTCAATAATTATAGAAACTTCAAACATCAGATCAATACATGCAATTCCATAAGGGAAATACCTTATGATATAGTTAAGATGTAATAATTATATATCTTAAGCAACATCTAATAATTTTAAGGTAACGAATTTAATAATATCGTAATTCTAAAAAGATAGTTTCAGTGCACCTTTTTCTTTTGAAATGGTTTCTTCTTTGTTTTTTTTCGTTCTTGAGCCATTTAATGGGAGCGATGCTTCCTTTGGGATTTATATCTTGTGTGATGGGGAGGTCCCCTCAACCGAGAATATGAGGCTATAAATGCTAAGGATAATGAAGGAAGCAATGATTACTACTCTTAATTTCTCCATTATTTTACTTTTTTCTAGTCATTCGATTTGTTTTTGTCTTCTAATCAATTGTTCCATTGAATATTGTACAATATTCAATATCACCTCACATGATTGTGTTGAATACTGTATTTGTGTATAACTTGTGATAGGAAAGGAACTACAAAAAAATCTTATTTCTTGGATTATAGGTCCATTAATACTTCAAAAGTACCAATGTCTATCTTCATGGTCATGTGAGTATCATTTAAATGGGACAGGACGTAGTAAATGATATCCTTTCTCTGATGGGCTATGATGGATTTCGGTATGCATTGTCTCATGAGCTATGATGGATTTCAGTTGCGGGCCCGATGAAACGAATTCACTTGAGGTTCGTCAATGAGTCAAATCAAATTGAAGGTCCGAGAAAAGAATGCATGCGGTGCATAGCTAACATTTATGATATTTTTAATAAAAGTATTTTATTATATCTTATTTTAGAATTTGTGAAATGTAAATGCTTTAGGTTCCAAGTAATTTTACTTTTTACAATTACTTTTAGGTTTTAGATTTAAGTCATTTTATATTTCTGTTACATTTTGGTTTAGGAATATAATGTTGGGTTTAGATTTCCTTTCAAGTTTGTAAATTTTAGCTTCTATTTTTAATATTAGGATTTTCATTTAAATTTTAGTTTTAATATTAGGTTTTATGCTTAAAGTTTTAGAATATATTTAATATTATATCTTAAGTTTAGATTTTATGTTTTAAGTTTTGAGTTTTTAAGTTTAAAATTTAGGTTTTAATATTAGATTTTAGGTTTTAGTTTTAGACTTACTTTTTGGTTTTAGATATTCTTTTAGAGTTTTTAAGTTTATAAAGTTTACTATCAGGTTTTTATGTTTAGGTTTTAGATTTAATATTGGCTTTTAGATTTTAAGTATTGAAATAATGTTTAGTAATAATATGATTTTTAATCTTTACATTAATGTAATGATTATTAACAATATTATTATTATATATTATTCACAATATTTTATGTTTAAATATTAATAAGATTAATATTAATCGTTATATAATATTAATATTTTAGAAATGACAAGAAATTTATTATTACTAATGAATTTGAACTCAAAACGAGAGATACAAATTTCTTCTACAATTCACAGAATAGAAAATCACAAGATAGAAACACATGCAATGACATGCAACCATAAAAACACAAGGAAAAGCTAAAGTCTATTTCTATAGTTCCGAAGGAAAAATTGTGGCTTTAGTGGGGTCCGAGTGGCTAGCATCGAATGGAGGTAGAATCTTAGGTGGCAGCGTGAGGGACGCTGGAAAGAGGCACTGGGAATGGAATGTATGTGTATGCTTGTCAGGAAAATTAGGAAACTTCACAGTTGAAGGCAGGTACTGCAGGGATTGAATCATCGACTGCAGGGATTGAATCAGATTGAATCATCAACTGTAGTGATTGAATCGTAACGCTAAAACCTATGGCGGGTTTCGAACGTTTAGTTCATTAAACTCTTTTGATCAAAATATTTTCACTTGGAAAATGAAGAATTACGCTAAATATTTTTCTGAAAAATGTAACGTTGGAGGCACAATTAGCTAGTGACTAAAAGGATCATTATGTACTCTTGAGATTCATAACAAATGTTGGCTTAAATAATGTAGAATATTGAACACTCACTTTGGAAGCTATCAGTAACAGCACTCTGAGGATGGTTGGTGTCAAAATTAATGGAAGAGATGCACTCATCAACATTGATAGGAAGATGAAACACATTAAACTCTTACTATGATTTGCGAACACCTCCATTTCTTCAATGGAGAGCCCATAGCTGAATACAATAACAATGTCAGGGTTCTATCTTCCTCAATGTCGTTCAAATTCATTTCATTGGATAAGTTGAATATTATTTCATAGAAAGTTTGTTGATAATGGAAACTCAATGTTTAAATATATACATATACTTTTTTGTTAACCAAACTTATAAACAATGAAAAGATGATTATACATGTGTTTTTGAAATTGGTGAGTTGAAAATGTTATTAAAGGGATTGCTATAGGAAATGAAAATGAAAGTTAGTATTGAGTTTAAATGGTGATTTAGAATGTTGGTGCTACATATTCCTCATTGATGTGAAATCTTTACTTTTTTGGGTTTTTATGGTTAATTTGAAGGATGAGTTTTATGTTTTATAAACATTAATTATTTAAAATCTCAATGTGGGTATAAGTTTAGTTGATTTTCTTTGCTTGTACTAAATTTTTATTAATTAAAAGTAAAAATAAAAATATGTTATTTTAAAATTTATTCAAATTTAAAATTATTTTATTTTTATTTTTTTTATTTAGTAAAAAAAGGTCAAATTACAATATTATTAAAGAAATGTTTACTTTATTTTTTTCCAATAGAAACTAAAAAAATCAAGTTAATTAATATATTGAAATAGTGCTTAGATTATCTCTTTCAAAATTCCATTAATTATGTCATCTATCTTTGTAATGTTTGATGCAACTAGCATTTTGCATGCAAATGTTTGTCATTGCACTGTAATTCAATACAATTTACACTATAAACTAATACCTTGATTTTAATTCGATGTTTGAAGTTCCATTCTCATTACTATGTGACATATGGAATGATTCTTCGATTTAATATTTATAGGTAGATTTACATGAGAAGAATATGTTAATGTGTGTATGAATGGAAGACAAGTTTTCAATATAAAAGGATTGAAATTTTTGTTTTTGAGATGTACACGTGTGTGAACCTAAAGTAATAAAATAATGTTATTTTATTACTTTTAAATCAAAATAGGTTTAATCATAGTTTGAGGCACAATTAATGTAATAAGGGGCAATGGTGATGGAAAATAGGGCATTAAAATAATATTCTATCATAAATTTAACCTTGTTATGACAATTTCATTCAAAGAACCTGTAGTTCTCTCTATTAAAAATATCTTGAATTATTGTAGTTATGATGTTTATAATAAAATAAATTAAAAATGATTTGTGGCATGCCTTATTGTAGGTATAATGTTTATAAGAGAAGAAGTACACACAATAGTAATTATGGAGGGTTAGAGTTTCACAAAATAATAGTTTAAAAGTAGTGTAGGTTAACTATGTACATGATCTCAGCAAAGGCTTTTTTCATCTCTGGAATGGGAGGGATATGGCCTCAAATCTTAGTTTGAAATCCAAGAGTTATCCTCATTTGGAGGTTGGGAGATAAATAGGTCATCCTAGGCATGCATCCCTAGTTCTAAGTATAAGGTAGGCCTCTATAGAGAAGTAATAATCCTAAAACCTCTCCATTTAGCATAGTAGGTGAAAAATCATTTAAACATAATTTAAAAGCAAAATAAAAAAATCAATAGTTTGTATGAAATAAGTATGATAGAAATATCAATTTGGTAATTTTTTTAGGACTATTATATACATATTATAAAAAAACATGCTTAGCATCCATACTTTCTAAGGATTCTCTTTCGTTATTATACAATAATGTAAGTTTCATATGCCTCAATTATTGCAACAAAAACACTTGATCTAATTTAAGCATACTATGATTTTTGGATTCATTGGATTTCTATATTATAAGTGAAAATAATGTATATATGTTATTTCCACTATATATGTTGTTTCCACTATATCCCATGTAGTTACGTCCTTTTGTTAACTTCCAACATAATTCAAAATGAACTAAGGACCAATTGATTATCATTTAATTCCATCACAATGATGCAGACAAGATGTAGTATAATCAGAATACATGCAAAACTTATTTCTGGAGGGTCCCACAACACTTTCAACCAATCGGAAGCGAATCACACTTCGTAACTTTAATACTTAACTTAGTGGTTAACCCCTATTCCATGCGATTTGTGATCACATCGCATCGCATACAAAACAACTTACCATGCAACGGTCTTAACACTAAACTCTAAACTTTGCGATTTCTGAAATCACTCCTGGTGCGATTTGATCTTCGTCATTGGTATTTGTAGAATCGGGCGTTCTCGCAATTTAAATAACGTATCATGCGAAGTATTAACCACAATCACTAAAATCTATGATATGTGAAGTCTTCATGGGTTGCGATGTGATTTCCCACCGTTGATTTGTGCAAGATCTAATGGTCCTCACCGCTGCTTAGACGTCCGATTGGCCTTCTGTTGTGTGATTAATACGATATTCAATAGAGAAATAAAAAACATACAGTTTAAATCAGATAGCCAAATTAAAATACAAATCACTTGGAATTAAATCAGAAATGAAATTACACAGAGCCAAGCCCTTGGATGGCTGGATTTTACATTTCATTTTCTCTCTGTTCACTCCTCTCTCACTCTTCTATCGCACTTATTCCACACCTCCTTCTCACACCTATATATATATATATATATATATATATATATATATATATATATATATATATATATATATATATATATATATATATATATATATATATATATATATACCTGAAATCGGCTCTTATCATATTTTATTAGTTTTCGATTTGAACTACTTTAACCAAAAAATGCTACCATATCCTCATGATCTAATCTATTTGGCTTAATCTCCTTGCAGGGAGAAACCAATTTCTATGTTATTCCTAATTAATTTAGCAAATCAAAATTGACTAACTCTTCACATTTAAAACTAAATAAAATATTAATAACCAATGTTTCTCCACCTCTTGTTAGCCACAACATGCGAACACACAATCACATTGCTGGCTAAATCTGGATGCTCCTACATCAGCCTCCTTGGGAAGAAAAGATTGATCCATCAATTTTTCAGGATCTACATTTAACTTCTATAAATATGTTGTTGTCATCCAACTGGCATCTTCCAATGGGTGTCCTTTCCATTTCACTAGATACTGATAATAGGTTTTTCCTCTGGTCTTCTTTGCTGCTCTTTTCTCCAGAATGGCTTCCACTTCTTTCTTTGTTGTCTTTGGCATCTGTTTCTTCCAATTCAAAGTTTGGTCCTCTTCTGTAAATTATTCTTGTAGCTCTTTCTCGGTTCCTTTGTATGGGTACAAATATACATTATTAAAGATGGGTGATATCCCAATTCCTGCTGGTAATTCAATCTCATATGCATTTGAGGAAAACTTACTCAAAATTCTACATGGCCCTAACTTTTTCATTTTTAGTTTGTTATAAGACCCGATTGGAAACCTTTCCTTCCTTAGATCAACCATGACTAAATCATCTACTTGAAACTCCCTTTCATTCCTCTTCATATCATCTCTTTGTTTATACTTTTGGGTGTTTTTCTATAAGCTCTGCTTGACATCTTCCTACAACTTTTGTATATGTTCTACAAATTCTTCAGCTTTCGCACTCCTTGTCTCTTGTCTGCTCAAATATCTAAGTTCATACACCCCTCTTGGATGCATCCCAAAAACAATCTGAAATGGACTCATTCCAGTACTCTAATTAGGAGTATCATTATAGGAAAATTCAGCTTGAGCAAGTGCTAATTCCAATTTCTTTGGATTTTTGTAAACCAAACTCCTTAATATATTTCCCATGCTCATGTTCACCACTGCAGTTTGTCCATCCGTCTGAGGATGATAGGCTAAAATTAAACTGAGGTTTGTACCCAAATTCTTCCATAGATTCCTCCAGAAGTGTCCTACGAACTTTGTATCCCTGTCTGAAACAATAATTAAAGGTAGTCCATGTAATCTTATAACTTTAGAGAAAAACAAATTAGTGACGTGAGTTGCATAACTAGTTTTTTTACAAGAAATAAAATGAGCCATTTTAGAAAAAATATCTACGACAACATAGATAGAATCATGTCCTCTTTGAGCCTTTGGCAAACCCAAAACAAAATCCATGCTGACAGCATCCCAAGGTCTATTGGGTATTGGCAATCGCTGATATAACCCAGTGTTTTGGCTTCTTCCTTTGGCCTGTTGATTAATCCTACACTTCTCAACAAAATTTTTGATATCAGTTTGCATTTTTGGCCAATCATAAAAATCACTTACTTGAGAAAATTTTGTATCTTGTCCAAAGTTTCCAGAAAATCATCCACTGTGTTTTTCCTTAATCATATTTTCCCTTATTGAACACTTAGGTATACACAGTTTATTATTCTTGAACAACAATCCTCCTTGAATCAAGTAATCTAACCACTGGCTTCTATTATGAATCATTGGATTCTTAACAACTTCACATATTTATTTGAAATTTGTGTCTTCCTCATACATGTCAATCATCTCTTCAAAGCCCAAAATGGCAATCTTGAATTCCTGCAAAACCAAATTTACTCGGCTTAAAGCATCAACAACTTTGTTTGACTTACCACTTGTGTGTTTGATTACAAAGGTAAAAATCTGCAAAAGCTCCACCCACTTTGCATGCTTTTGGTTCAACTTCAGCTGATTATTTATGAACTGTAGTGCATGGTTATCTGAATGCAACAAAAATTATTTGGGCAAAAAATAATGCCTCCATTTCTTCAAAGCCTGCACAATAGCATAGAACTCCTTATCATAGGATGAATACTTCTTCTTGGCCTCATTTAAATTTTCATTGAAATAAGCTATCGGTCTCTGCTCTTGACTCAAGACTGCTCCAATTTCTAACCCACTAGCATCAGTCTCAACTTGGAATATTTTATCAAAATTTGGCAAGGCCAAAACAGGTCTTTCAGTGATCTTTTTCAACAACTTGAAATTCTGATCTACTGATTCTGTCCATTTAAATGGTTGGTTGCTCTCATTTATTTTTTCAATTATTAGTGCACATATTTGACTAAAACCTCTTATAAAATTTCTATAAAAACTTGCAAGACCATGAAAACTCCTTACCTCAAATGCACTTCTCGGAGTTGACCAATCCAGTATTACCTGAATATTTTCTGGTTCCATCTTCAAGCCTTCTTCTAAGACTATAAATCCAAATTAAATGAGTTCCTTCTCCATGAAACTACACTTCTTCAAATTTATGAGCAACTTCTCCTTTTTCAAAGTACTTAACACTAGCTTGACATGCTCTAAATGCTCCTCCTTACTCTGACTGAAAATCAAAATGTCATAAAGATAGAATATCATAAAATTTCTTGCATACTCTTTCAAAACCTCATTCATTAGTCTCATAAATGTGCTTGGTGCATTAGTGAGCCCAAAAGGCATCACTAACCACTCATACAATCCATTGTTGGTCTTAAAAGCATTCTTCCATTCATCCCCTTCTCTAATCCTTATTTGATGGTATCCACTCTTCAGATCTATTTTAGTAAAATACTTTGACCCACTTAAACAATCCATCAAATAATATATGCGTTGCAATGGAAATATATACCTAATAGTGATCTTGTTTATGGCTCTAGAATCAGTACACATGTGCCACTCACCTCCTTTCTTTGGACTAAGCACGGCTGGGACTGCGCATGGACTAAGACTTTCTTTGATTAGTCCTTTATCTAATGGCTCTCGTACATGTCTTCCAACTTCTTCATTCTCTTGAGGGGTCAACTATATGCTGCTTTGTTTGGTAAACTTGCACCAGGTATCAAATCTATGTGATGAATGACACTTCTGATTGGTGGAAATTTACTTTGTAATTCACTAACAACTATATTAGCATAATCATCTAACATATTTTTAATTTCCACGGGCAGATTGTCTAAATTTTTAGAAGTCAAAATTACCTTGGGTTTACCCAGAATAGAAAAATGCATTTCTTTCTCCTTTTTGACTTCTTACAGTAATTCCTTTCCACTAATCAGCATAACATTATTCTTAGATGTTCCTTTATCTGCTTCATCATTCAAAGGTAGCAATGTGTGCTTCTTTCCATCCTTATCTATGGTGTAGGTATTCCTTTTTCCATCATGAATGCCTTTTATGTCAAATTTCCAAGGTCTTGCCAGCAATACATGGTACACGTCCATTGGAATCACATCACACAATATGACATCCTTATATGTACCGATCCGTATCTCTAATTTGCACTATTCTGTCAATAAAATCTGATGTACCTTATGTAGCCACAAAACTTTGTAAGGAGTAGGGTGTACCATCTTACTAAACCCCAATTTCTCAATCATCTCTATGGAAACAATATTATTAGTGCTTCCACTATCAATCACAACTTTGCAGCACTTTTCTTTACACTTGCATATAGTCCTGGATAGACTCTTCCTTTGCGCTAGCTCATTTTCTTCCTTCTCTGCCTTAAGCAATACTCTTTTGAGCAATAAATACTCTCCTTCTTCGGGTGGTTCTTCTTTTCCCGCGACCTGATGATTTTTTTCCTTTGCTTTAGCTACATTCACATTTCGTTGATTTGCTGTTTTGTTATGAGCAAAATCCCATGATCCGTGTCCCCATTATCCACATGTGTAGCACCGAATTTCTATTCCTCAGCCTTTACCTATGGGTGCAAATATCCCTCTACCAAAGTCTCCTCTTTGTGGCAGTCTGCTACTCTACCATCCTGTTTCATTCTAAGAGTATTTAAATCTTGATCTGAACTTTCCTCTTCCTCTTGATGGACTTTTACCTCTATTCCTCTAGCTTTTCTTCCTCAACATTTTCTCCTCTGTATTCAAATATGCTTGGTAGGCATCCTCAATTGTCTTAAGACTCGACAAACTGATTTCATCTTGTATGTCATACCTTAAACCATTGATGTAACTGGCTACTTTCTCCATATCATCTTCAGCATGTCCTACTCTAATGCTCATCTTGTAAAACTCCTATGTATCCTCCTTGACAGTCATTCAGTTTTACCTCAAATTTTGCAATTGCTTGAAAAGATTCAATTGATATTCCTTTAGCATAAAATTATTCTTCAACTTCCTTATCATTTTATCCCACTAATTGATCTTAGGCTTTCCTTTTCTAACTCTGGATGTCTGTAGTTCATCCCACGAAATAGATGCATGGCCCTTCAACTTGGTAGTTGCATAATTTACCTTCTTCTTATCTTTTATCTCTTCCAAGTAAAAATACTTATCCATTGAATTGATCCAATCCATAACTCGTCCAAATTAAGGTTCCCCTTGTATGAAGGAATCTCCATTCTCGGTTTCCCACTAACCTTTTCTAATATCTTGAAAACTTTAGCTACTTTGTCTTCTACCGTTTCTTCTTCCTCAGAAGTTTCCTCTATTGCGCTGACATCTCCTTCATCAGGTGCTCTCCTCTGAGAAGTCTCTACTATCTCCATTCTTGTACGAAGATTTAAAATCTCATCTAGTAAAATTTGTTTAGCTTCTGGCCTTCCCAGACCTATGTCGGCTCCTCCCCTGGGTGGCATATTTGCTCCAACCCTCGAGAACATAACTCAACGTCTTTCTCTGATACCAAATGATGTATACAAGTTGCAGTATAATCAAAATACATGCGAAAATTCTTTCTAGAGGGTCCCACAACACTGTGAACCAATCAAAAGCGAATCACACTTCGCAACTTTAATACTTAACTTAGTGGTTAACCCCTATTCCATGCAATCTGCGATCACATCGCATTGCATACAAAACAACTTACCATGCAACGATCTTAACACTAAACTCTAAACTTTGCGATTTTCGAAATCACTTTCGGTGTGATTTGATCTCCGCCATTGGTCTTTGTAGAATTAGCTGGTCCACACTTGTTTTCTTTGATCTACTTTGCATCACAAGTTAACTAACTTATTGTGCGAAGTCTTAACCACAATCACTAAAATCTGCGATATGCAAATCCTTTATGGATTGCAATGTGATTTCCCACCGTTTATTTGTGCAAGATCTAACGGTCATCGCTACTGATTTCACGTCTGATTGGGCTTCTGTTGTGATATTAATGTGATATTCAATAGAGAAATAAAAACCAAGTAGTTAAAACTAGATAGCCAAATTTAAATACAAACCACTTGGAATTAAATCAGAAATGAAATTACACATAGCCAAGCCCTTGGATGGTTGGGTTTTACATTTCCTTTGCTCTTTTTTCACTCCTCTCTCACTCTTATGTCACACCTATTCATGCATATATATATATATACCTGAAAGCAATTATTCTTGTCTTTTATTAGCTTTCTGTTTGAACCACTCTAACAAACAAATGATACCCTATCCTCATGATCTAATCTATTTGGCTTAATCTCCTCGCAGGGAGAAACCAATTGCTATTTTATTCCTAGTTAATTTAGCAAATCAAAATATACTAACTCCTCCCATTTAAAACTAAATAGAATATAAATAACCAATGTTTCTCCACCTCTTGTTAGCCACAACATGTGAACACACAATCACATTGTTGGCTAAATCTGGATGCTCCTGCATCACACAAGTTTTCCATTCTTAGGTGAAATTTTTATTTCTTCACTCTCAATACGTACACAAATTTCAACATTTGTAAAATAGAATTTTTGAAACATGTAGCTACTATTATTATTAAAGACTATATAATTAGTAAAAATTCAAAAAAAATATTACTATGCTTGTCATATATTAATTTTTTTTATAATTAATAATGATAATAATAATTTTTTTAATTTATAATTTAGTTAATTTTAGAGTAGATGGTGATAGGGTGTTATGTTAAGGCACTTCATGGTGTACAAGTCACAAGTTCGAAACTATGTGGGAAAAAGGAAATCCACACCAAGGTGAACCCACATCTCAAAAAAATCTTACACACTTCATTGTATTCTTACCATAAATATGTTGTGTGCCCTATTTAAAGATAAATAAAGGAATTGTTAAAATATATATATATATATATATAACCCAAAAAAAACTTTAATAATATTACACCACTTATCAATAAATATTTCATTTTTATATGTTAGTATTGAAGTGGTACGGCTCAAAACTTTATCTATTTTTTTCAGATTTTATTATAAGGCATGTATATTGTACTTTAAAACTTTAGTTTTCCTTTTCATAAATTCAAAATTAAAATAAATCTGAATCCATATATATGCTCTCTTCATGTACATGATACATCTATTATTATAACTAAGAAAAGTTCCATGGTAATGATATGGTTTTCCATGCATGCAACATTGAGTAAGATATAAATTTAAAAGTAAATTAACTTGCAAACTTAATAATTTGTAAATGAAACAAATAAATCCATTCTAACCACATTCATCAAAAGTAATGTAACATTGATAGAATATAACATTAAATCCACGTCATGAATTTAAAAGCCAATGAAGACATTGTCATATACACAAGTTCAAATTCTTGTACTTGTGTTCCAAATTGGTTTAGTTATACACTTTTCTCTTTTACAAAATGGAACTTCATTCCCAACATAGATAATGGAAGGTCATGCTCATAAATGACATAATGGAAAAATGACATCATGACTGATCTAGAAATTGGGTCTATAAGTCACCCTCGCCATGCTTGGCACTCCCAAGTGCATTTTGAAATTGATATTGGTGAGAAAATTCAATAACCAATTACTTGTAAAATAAAAAATACATAGAATCAATTTCATTAATTCATGATAATATTTTTATCAACTACTCATTCTCACCATCAAGATCTAAGGCAATGGAGAAGATTTTCCTTCCTGGGAAGATGTTGGAGCACTTGGTTATGGATATAGGCATCATTCATGGGTGATGGATAAAGGCATGGTGGAAGTGAAATAGGAAAAAGGTAGTGGATGTGGGTGGTGATACACCCCCATTGGTTGTACGATAATGGGAATTACCCTAGGGCGAGCGATCACCCTAGGGGGGAATTGGAATGTCAAGGGTGGATAATTGAAACAATGAGAGGGGTGGATGACTAAATGGTAGGGGTGGGAATTGGGAAGGGTTTGGGGAGGTGGTTATAGGCATGGGAGAATTTATGAAGGAGAAAGGCAATCAATGCGGGCGACAATACATCCAAATTGGTTGTACAATAGGAGGAAGCACCCTTGGGGAGGAAATTGGGATGCTAATAACTAGATCAGTGTTCTTAGTGCGATAGTTTCTTTCACCAACATGCTCATCAAATAATTGAAGTCGACAAGATGGAATTTTGTGAGATGTGGGTCCCTCGACTATAACAATAAAAAAGTTCATATAGTTATGCCAAAGCATAAAAAATGATAATATATTGTATTTCACATAAAACAATACATGCCATCAAATTTCCATACCATTTTTCTGTATAATAGAATGTTGCACTAAATCAGGATGCAACCCACATTTCTTTGGTGTTGAGAAGATAACTCGAGTTGCTCATCCATGTTTCTTTCCTTGATTTCGACTTGTGCCCACATCGCCTTTTCTTATTGACTAGGCTCAAGAAACTATGTTTTCTCTTAGTAGTGATATTTAATGGAGTTATAGTATTGAAAAACATTCTGTTGTATTCTTGACATGTTTTGTATACCAAATTGTTCAATACATATGCTTGCTCCGAATTTGTAATTATTATGGATCTCAATTTCTCATGAGTTGATGAGTTAACATGTTTCATCTCATCATCTTCAAATAATGAACTATCTAGTCATACATTGGTTGATTCAACATTATATGGTAAATTCTCTAAATTATCAATGCTTATTTCATTATAATAATTTATATTGGGAGGAGAATCAAAGCATGGTTGAAGCTCTGTTTAGATTTCTGGGCCCAATATTGGTGTTTCATTCAAATCAAATAAAATTCTAGGCCTTTCTATAGTAGGATTAGTGACATTAAGTAGTACATTTTCACCCAAAATAATGTTACTCACCAACATCTCCACTTTCTGTACATGTTTACAAACATTTCCATTCAAGGCCCAATTGCAATTACAGAAGTGTAGATTGGAACCTTTATATATGACATTGTACCAAATATAACGTGTATCCTTATTTTGGCTTCGAACCAAATAATCATTGTTACTCTTTTCATTAGGCACAAAATCTTCATTTGGGATTTGGCTAGCTCTACACTTGGATGAATTCACTTATTCCTCAATTTTTTTGGGCCGTAAAAAACCAGCTGCTTTTAAATGTTGCATATGATTGTAATATAATACAACCTTTGTCAACAACACATATATTAACCAATCAACACGTCTATGGCATGCATTGTTCTTCTCACTTAGGTACCTTTCCTTGATATACTGATGATAATATTCAATGGAATTATTTGTGTCTTTATTTGAATGTGGAAATTTTCTTTAAGCTTTTACCCACATATCTGTAGAAAGAAATTTATTATTTATGAATTAATAATACGTATGACATGAAAAATAGAGTCATTAAAGCCACTTACAAGGAACTTACATATTTTGTTGTTGGCTAACCAAGTTGTTTTAAAATATTCCAAAAACCTTTTATGGTCACTGAATCTTTCAAAGAGCCTTTCAATTGTCTTTTTTAGAGATTCATCAGCCTCACATGTGTGCATGATTTCTCCTAAAGAATGAAAAATCTAGATTTAGTTTTCCCTTCCTTGGACTTTATTTCCAACATTCTTCAACCATGCATGAAAAACTTGTCACACACATAATAATATTTTACACTTGATTGAAGACCTGGAATAACATAATTTATTAGACAGAATATACATTAACAATATTTTTATGTCTCTTATAAAATAATAAACACGTCACCTTAACGCTTTAATTTCAGCAGTAGCATCATCTGTGATGAAGGCTTGAACATGCCAATTTGGACGCTCCTTCTTCCCAATGGCAAAGAGAGTTGATATCCATTTAGAAACATTAGCTATAGCATTGCGTGATGATACCACCCAAGCTACTGTAACAATATTGTGATGTTCGTCAAAAACCATTAAGGTGTACAATTGATACTACATTACAAACAATGTACATAATTATAGTATATAAGTTACATACATTAAAATGAGGTTGAATAAATGAATCAAATTTAGGATAAATTTATACTCACCCCATACTTATTTGTACTAAATGTTGAATCCATTGAGATTACATTATTGTGAGAATATTTTAGCATCATTGAGTGTATCCACTTTGTTTGTATGCCTATAATAAAAGGGATGTTTTCAAAAAGATCTTGTTTCTGGGAGAAGAAAAAGCTCTGAGGGCGTTCCTTATACCAACATTCTACATTGTTTGGATCACTTTGATCTTTAACATACTCTAGCCTTATGGTATCATTGTAAATGTTTAATATATATTTTCTTGTCATATATATATCTCGATATATCCCTGTGTATAACTCACAAAATCCATCCTTCACATCAGAGATGAACTTGTCCCATATCATTATAACATTAAAACCTCTTTGGATTAAATGTTGGACAATAAATTGCATATCCCTTCTTAAATGTGGTGCATAACTAAATCTCATAGGCCTACCAATTGCATATTTTCCATGACAAACAACATTGGATTTATCAATATCCCTACATGCAGTATATATTATTACAACATCGTCTGGTCTAAGTTGAAGTCGTCGCACAATGAAGTGACATTCGCAACAAAATTTAAGACTTTTATGTCGACTGTGCTTTTTCTTTTGATCTGAGGATGCACTCATAATTTTATTTTTTCACTCTGGACCATATGCACACCAATACCTGTATATAATTTTTTTACAACAAATTAGATTTAACATATATGCATACTATAGAAAGCTATATGTATATTGATAAATATATAAAGACTCACATAGCGTACTCCAGATATGTTGAACAATATATATATTTTTAATATCCTCTACTTTTTTACTTCGATGAGAATAAAGATGAAATTGAGTGGGTGCACATTCACTCAATTCATCTCCTCTTATAAAATCATCAAGTTGACAATATGGAATAATTGCAACTTGGTCCCCATCAATATTTTTCCATGTTAAGTCTTCTACTGGAAATTCAATCATATCCAATGGTTCTTCAACATCCAACCCCTTAATCCTATCCCACTCAGTCATTCTTCAAATATTTGTACACATCCATTGAAAAACAATTGGTTTGAGTAAATATTATGGTCTTGATTAATGCATATCACTAAGCATGGAAATCACATTTTTAGGTAAATATTGTATTCTTTTCAGATAAACCACTTTGGAAAAAGTCATATTTGGGTCATTAATCAACTTAGAGATTTCTCACAAATTTAGACTAACCATGTATGACATATGATGTCTTTGTGGAGGTGGTGTCACCAGCTTAGTCTCATGGGGTTACTTGTGATGAGTGTTTGAGGTGGGATGGGTTGAAGGGAACTACCTAACACTACCTAACATGAAAATCTCATAAAAACAAGGATTTTCCAAACAACGAGGCATGATATGGTGTGCTAATGGGGGCCATTTAAAGAGGGGTCGAAGGGATAGACATAACACATCTCTCAAAGGGGGGAAGGTTTCTAATCTCATAGATTGATGGTTTGGGTCAAAACTAATGCAGTAATCTCACACCACTTTGAGTTTGATCAAAAAATAACTAAGTTTACTAAAGGGAGCAAGAATCGATGCAGTGTCCATAGGAAGAGTGGGAATTATGAAAAAAATTGATTCAAAAATTTTAGAGGCTTCATCCATATGAGGGAAACAATGATTTTTATGCCTCCCTTTAGATAACCGATATGAAAACCTAACTTTACCCTTTTCCCCTAGAACTTTGGAATCACTATTCAATGGATCAACCATAAGTTGATGAGAATATTTATACCACACTTCTAGGACTCTAGGTATACTAGAACAATCCTTAAGAAGGTGAGCACCCTTAAAAATATTGCAAAGTTATTTGGGGTTGTGTTGCATGCTGGAGGGTTCCTCAACATTACTAACGCTCATGACCATGGTTGGTTTGTTAGGCCCTTTCTTATTTTTCTTATTCTTCTTCTTCCTTTTCTTATTCTTCTTAGCCTCCTAGTTACTAGCATCAAGAATTTCAACAAGAGAAAGAGAAGAAAGGTTATAATACATGATGGGTGAAGAAGTGATTTAATCATGATAAAATATTGGACGCTATATGTCCAGCAGTCCAATGGTTACTAAACTAAACTCAAAATTTATCTATATGTGTATGTATGGATTTCTTTGCAATGAACATGAAATTATTTTTATTTATACAATAAGCTGCATTTATCATGAGATGATATAGTGTGCCTTGTTTATCATATACCTATGTTTTATGTTTTTTTTTCAAAATAAAGTTTCTAATATTTTTTTTTTAAATGATTCTCTATGTATGGCACTCCCAAGTGCATTTCCAAATTGATATTTCTACAAAAATTGCATTTATTAATTAGTTGTAAAAAAATTTGCATAGAATAAATTTCATTAATTCATATTATATTTTGATCAATTTCTCATTCTCACCGTGAAGATATAAGGAAATGGAGAAGACTATCCTTCATGGGTAGATGGTGGAGCATTTGGTGATGGATATAGGCATGGTTCAGGGGTGTTGGATAAAGGCATGGTTTAAGTGAAATAGGAAAAAGGTAGTTGGTGTGGGCGATGATACACCTCCACTGATTATATGATAGTGGGAATCAGTGTGCTAACTGAGGCTCTTCAAAGAGGGATCAAAGGGAGAGACATAACACCTCTTCCCAACAAACCCTCAAATATCGTGAGTAAAACCACTAAAAAATGTTGTGAATTAAAACAAGAGGCAATACCCTCTATTAAATATTCTTTGATAAAACAAGACACAATGGTGGTGACTTACTAATGTTATAGAGACCATGCAAATCAACTAGCTCAGAAAGTCGAGACTCGCCAGATCAAAATTGTGTGGAACCAAATAGTTGCTTACATAAGAAACAAGGGTGTGTGGGTCTCTTCACGTTACGTTCCCTACAATATGACTATTAGATTTACTATGTGCCTCCATAAATAAGAGATAAATGTATTTTACTTCATGAGAAACTTAGGTGATGTGGTAAATTCCCAACATAGAATTAATAATCAAGCCCCCCTCTCTTTTATTACTAATGGAATGATTTTCATATATCTCGATCAAAGAATTATTCTCCCTTAAAGCATGCAAGAATTTAACTCTAGAGAGGTCTTGGATACATCCTTCACCCACTTTGGTATTAAAGCCAAAAGAGTGTTCAATGGAGTAATGTGAACCATATGCTTTTTTGCATTCTAAAAATCCATCATCACCTTCAAGTTTTTAAAACCAAAGTTGATGGAAGCCTTCAAACCTTTCCATAGTGTATACAATTCAGCATGATTATTTATTGAAATATCAAGAACTCAAACAAATTCACTTTCAGTTAATCCAATAGGATCTATCACATAACCCCTCTATCACCCATCCCCCCACTCTATAATATGCTAATTAGTAAGCTAAGAAATTTAGTAGATTTTTTAGAATTTTAATTGAATCATCAGTAATTATTATTGGTAGGGATTTGATTTTCGTGGAATATTCTAGAATATTTACGTTCTTTTTTTAAAAATTAAATTGACTAATTAAAAAAATGGAATACAACCAAGTGTCATATAAAACATGTTATGGTCTTTGCTCATGTGGTATTGATAAGCCTTGATATTGTAACAAATCTTATTTAGATTAGCAAATATCCACGGTAAAGTGATTGTGAATCATTGTGAGTAAAAATCTTGTTACAAGTTTTTCTAAATGTATATATGTTTAATTTATGTATTACTTGTTTTTTGGTAATTGTTACACCATTTTTTGGTCATCTAATCCATTGTTATTAGATGGAACCAAGTACACCAAGTAAGACCAATTTTATCCCAAGTAAAATTGCATTCACTATGAAAAATAACTTATTAAACCACCTTTATTGAGTTGTTTATGGTCTAAACAGGAAACCCCATGGGGAAACATTAAATAAATTCATATTTGTTTGGTTTTCCTCAAGGAATAATTAGTTAAACAATAGTGTAATTAATATTCCTGGTTATATTTAACCCAAAACAAGGAAATTAATCAGATAAATCATTATTTATCTTATTATTTTCTAAGAATAATTATTTAAACATTACTTAAATAATATTCTTTGTTAAATATGACTAAAACTCCCTTAGATAATTAAATAAATCATTATTTATTTGATTATTACTCAACCATATCCTTAAAATAATAAATAAATCATTTATTTATTTATTATTACTTAACCATATCCTTAAAATAATAAATAAATCATTTATTTATTTATTATTACTTAATCACATCCTTAAAATGATAAATAAATCATTTATTTATTTATTATTTACAAATAAAGGGATTTGACTCAAGTCAAATTCCTTTTCCCTCCAACAAATATAATAAAATATTCCATAAAAGTTGGATCTTGATTTGGTTAATAATATTTTAACTATGCACCAATATCTAGACTAACTCAATATTTTGTTATAAATAGAAGGGTTTTCCCATTCATTTGTCACCTTTTGTTGCCTAAAGATCACTCTGGATCTCAACTCTTGGTCTGGCTACTGATCCATTATCATAGCCATATTTTTCCATTTTTGTCTAGGTTTTCTACACCATCAAGAGAGAGGAATTATAAATCTGAAGTGTTGAGGACTTACAAGAACCCATCCCATTGAGGAGAACAGGGAACACCCTCTTGTGTTTTCCTCCCAGGTGCCATTAATAAAAATTTCATTGGATATATTCTTGTCTTGTCTATTGGATCTATGGATTAAATCTTATTTTTCTACTATTTAATGTCTTCTAATGCATAGATCTAGATTTTTGCAGCATTTGTCTTGATCATCTAACTGCAGATCTGAAGATATTAGCAGTCATTTCTGCTGTTAGGGCTGTTTGTTATGCGCAGCTAAAGTGGTCTTTTTTCGTACACTTCGAATTAAGATTCATACTAACAACTGGCGACTCTCCACTGGGGATGTACACAGACCTATTATGGCCACCCTCTTCTTCCTAATCACCCTTGGGATTCCCATCTGGTACCTTGATCCTCCAGCCGCTACCCCTCCTGGTCAACCCAAACCTTATCTTGCTTTGACCCCAGTCCAACCGGTCCCTACGACTTCTCCTGCTACAACAATGCCTCATTCACCTCAATAGGAAATACCTCCCATTGCGACCGCTTCAGGTAAGAAGGGCAAAGCTCGCAAGGGGGCATCAAAGGAAAAGGCTACCCCAGCAAACCCTGCCCCCTCTCAGCCTCCAAAGCGTACCATCCAGTGTGCTTTATGTGATGTTGTCAGTCATGCCACCCATACTTGTCCAGAGCTGCCTCACCTCAAGTCCAGTGTCAATGAGATGTTTCGAGAATCTGATATCCCAGAGGTATATGTCACTATACCTGATTCAATCCCGAAACTCAAACCATTGTGCACAAATCACCCTTATGCTTTGTGTGATTTCCATGGCCACTACACTCACCTCTGTCCTTGCCTCGAAGAGTATCGTTTCTCTTTATAAGCCTTACGCCAATTTGAGGCCAAGCATAATGAGTCCACCTCTCCCTTATTTGCGCATTTTGCTTCGGCAAAACCAGAGGACACGAATTCTCCCATTGACATTCCCTCTCCTAATGGCGATATGATGGAGCCTTCATCCACCATTTGCTACCTATCATCATCCATGAGACCCTTGGTGGAAGCCCCCTTGGAGACTCCCCCTAATGTTTCGACTAAACTCCCTTCAGCGATCACCCTGGGCTCAACATCGGTATATCCGTTATCTTCTTACTCTTCTGTCACCACTTGTGATGATGCGCATGTGAACCCCTCTTCTCATGATGGCGAGTCAGGTAGCTTCGCCACGTCAGGTGGTCTTTCTTCCATCAGTCACCCCATCTACTACGATGACGACATTATGGAAGTAGCCACCACTCCCGACTTTATCTTTTCCCCCTTACATCGAACTCATGCATACGAACCACATGCACCTTGTGGCCATTACATTGACACCCAATATTTGGGTAGGGGGGCACCCATATTTGAGAGACCAGGAGAAGCAGTTCCCCACCACTCTCATAGTGAATCTAGTCGTGTCAATTCTAGTCCCATTATTCTTCCACATTTAGAAGAACCTCTAGAGCCCAATATCACTTCAGATCACTGATGACACCCCTCATCATTTCTTCATATTACATCAGCAACCCAGTCTCATAGACATTGTGGTTGACCAACCTATGGGTTTTCTGGGAGAACATCAGTTCATTATCTCAAAATCCTCTCTTTGGGATAGTAACACCATGTATTCCAACCCAGAAACTTAAAGTCCATTTGATTCATATATGCAGTACCAAAAGAGATTGGTAATTGTCTATTTCCTTTCTCAAACTGCATAACCATACCGAAAACAAATGGCGCACCACATCATTAAAATGTGTTTAGATTTCCATTTTTCTAAATACATTTTGGCATGTCCACAACATGCTTGGGGGAACCTATGCCCATCAACCATAAAAATCCCAGATCTCAGCCAAAAACAGCAATGCAAACCCCTTTCTCTGACAGGTCACACTTTCCAGGTCATTCCCTGGTATAGGTAGAAGTTTTCTACCCAGTACCTACTACCCAGGTCACAAATCAGACCCCAAGAAAGTGTGACCTGGCCTGCTCATGAGCTCTGGGTACCTAAGTTGAACTTTCAACCCACTAAAATGAAAGAGTAGGATTAGGAATCTTACCTACAACTGTCGGATCTTAAATGCCAATGGTCAGTTTATTTGCTACAACCACCGCAAGATTTAAGGTCTCCTCTCCTCACGACATTCACCACAGCTCCACCGGCAAATGAGTGAATCTAGAAGGAATTTGCCTTATTAAAATAAAACACTTGATTTTTCTTTCACTTACTGCGACCAAACCGTAGCTCAGTTTGACGAACCATATATACCATTGGAAAGATCTCACCAAGCCCTCAAATGGGTATCTATTAGCTTTTTTGTGATTTGATACTTCACCAAGACACATTTTTTCCAAGAAGCGCCACTTCACCCTTCCTCAAAATCGAATTTCTTCACTTGAAACACTCGTACTGGGGGCACCATGTTGCCTCCATACTTATCCACGCTCATGTCGACTTTCTTCATGAGTTACCATCTTGTACTCATGATTTTATGGTCCCCATTGGACCCTTTACATATGTGGCAGCACCATCGAGTCACCCTTGTTTAGAGCATCCGAGTGGAGTCATCATTGCATTCATGGAATCTATCCCGAGTCGCTTTGCATTCCGCTATAGTCCTCCATCATTCATTGCTTGGTTCCTCTCTCATGTTGCACATTATGGCCTTCAGTCCCACTGTCCCCTATCCCTTATGATATTGTGTCAGTTTTTGCCAGGTCATCCATGCTATTTATGCTCTAACAAGGGAAGTAGTCCATTCGCTACTCAGTCCCCCCCATTTCATCATCATCATTGGTATCAGTCTGTCAGTCACTCTACTATTATCTCTGGTGCCTTAGTTGAGCATCCCTTATTGCCTCACCTATGGTGGACCTCCTTTTGTCGACATCAGCCCATTCATTCCAAAAGACCAATCTAGAGGGCATGTGTACCTTGGTTCCAGCTTCCACTCTTGTTCGGTGCCTCAGATCAGGCAAAGGGACTCCTTATTGCCCTTTGACTTGATTTATTTTTAGCTCCAGCTCCTTTCAGCATCATCGAGATCCGTATACTTGATGGTTTAATGATGCAGCAGGTGACATCGATGATTCCCGGATGTGTGTGAGATGTCTTAGCCCTCATGAGGGGGTGGCCCTATAGGTAGCCCCCCACACACTTGGATGACCTCTTCATTATGGCCTTCGATGTAGCTCAATACATTTGATGATGTCGGCCTCCGTTGCTTGTAGCGCCTTTTTGTTTGCATGTATCAGTCAGATTTTTAGAGCCCTTTCTTGTTTTCAGGGGCATCTGGGTTGAATTTATATCTAATGTACTCAGATATAATTGTACAATTCCTAGCTGTTATCCCAGGCACAATATTTACGTGGGATTCATTATTGTGTTATTTATCTAGCTCATGTTTATGCCAGCATTATGTGTTCCATGGTT
The DNA here is from genome assembly GCA_034641835.2 of Pinus albicaulis. Taxonomy (NCBI): domain Eukaryota; kingdom Viridiplantae; phylum Streptophyta; class Pinopsida; order Pinales; family Pinaceae; genus Pinus; species Pinus albicaulis. The sequence continues at coordinate 22,108 of JAXQQM020071443.1, read as the reverse complement.
TTCTAGGCGCCTTCTTGTTTGTACTATTTCCTTGGCAGGCATAGGTATGCCTCCCCCACTGCCTATAGTAGCTACTCACTCATCAAAAAGACTTGTCTCACCTGCAAGTCACCTCCTCAGGGTCTAGTTCTTTCAGCACTTTGGGTTTACCTTACAATCGTGTTTCTTTGACTTCCTCATTGTTGTTTAGTGATTGAGTTCTTACAACGTACTTCAGTCATACGATTAGCTCCTAACACTCGCATGCTGGGGGGTAATCTGTTACACCATTTTTTGGTCATCTAATCCATTGTTATGAGATGGCCCCAAGTACACCAAATAAGACCAATTTTATCCCAAGTAAAATTGCATTTACAATGAAAAATAACTTAGTAAACCACCTTTATTAAGTTTTTTATGGTCTAAACAGGAAACCCCATGGAGAAACATTAAATAAATTCATATTTTTTTGGTTTTCCTCAAGGAATAATTAGTTAAACAATAGTTTAATTAATATTCCTGGTTATATTTAACCCAAAACAAGGAAATTAATCAGATAAATCATTATTTATCTTATTATTTTTTAAGAATAATTATTTAAACATTACTTAATAATATTCTTTGTTAAATATGACTAAATCTCCCTTAGATAATTAAATAAATCATTATTTATCTGATTGTTACTCAACCATATCCTTAAAATAATAAATAAATCATTTATTTATTTATTAATACTTAACCATATCCTTAAAATAATAAATAAATCATTTATTTATTTATTATTACCTAATCACATCCTTAAAATGATAAATAAATCATTCATTTATTTATTATTTACAAATAAGGGGATTTGACTCAAGTCAAATTCTTTTTCCCTCCAGCAAATATAATAAAATATTCCATAAAATTTTGATCTTGATTTGGTTAATAATATTTTAACTATGGATTAATGATGGAGGCTTATTATAATATGGAGGGGGTCAGCCAGCAAACCCTCGCAACTCGAACCTACCCGCACTCGCCGGCTTGCAATATGCCACTTGATTCTCTCCCCATGCACCAGGCCTCTGGAGGGGCGGGTTCTGCCCCCCCTCCCCCCCCTCGGTGATCCTTCTGACAAATCCACTAGATCGAATCCCTCTGACAGAAAGGGCACCACTCCCCTGGTTACACAGGTCTCTGCCCCCAATGGTCATTCTACGATCGCCACAGACAAAAGTGACACTCTGATTGACAGCACCAAGGAAGCAAAAGACAAAGATGCCTACACGGATCAGGGCACCACGACTGATACAGACAAAGAACATGTTCAAAACGACTCTTCGACCAGGCCCAAATTCTCTTCTACAACTTGCATTCCAAAGTCTCCTGAAAGAACTAAAATCGATCTTCCTAGCCACTGAATCAACGGCCGAATCCAATACATGAGGGATCATGCCCTCATTGGAAAGTTCTTAGGCCTCTGGCCCACTGAAAAGGCTTTGCAAGGATGGATCGTTTCTAAATGGAAACCTAAAGGACAAGTTACCTTACAGCTTGGTCCCAAAGGCTTCTTCACAGCCAATTTCCATTTCCTGGAAGACAAAACACGTATCTTTGAAGGAGGCCCGTACTTCTTCAACTCTGCAGGCCTTTACCTTCGGGACTGGGTGGAAAGATTTCATCCTGACAAAGAAGACTTTAACTAGGCTCCTGTCTGGATCCGAATGTATTCTCTACCTCTGGAATACTGGGACGAGGAGACCTTGAAGGATATAGGCAATGGTCTGGGAGTTTTCATCAAAGTAGCTGAGGAAACAAAAAATCGACGGTACACCTCCTATGCCAGAATATACGTCCACATGCACCTGGCCAAAGCCCTGATGAACTCGGTAAGTATTTTTCATGACGATTTTGAATGGATCCAGACAATAGACTACGAACATGTTCCATTTTGATGCAGGAAATGCCATGAACATGGCCATCTTTTTAAAGACTGCCCCCTAAATCATCAGGCTAAAGCCCCTGCCACAGAGACCAGCAAAGATGCAGAAGGCTACACCAAGGTCTCTGGCCGCATAAAGCATGCCAAGAAATCTCTTGTGGTGTCTGACATTCCCATCATACCAGATTCCAAAAACAACTTTGAATCTTTGTCTGCTATTCACACCCAAGACATCACTCCGGTCAATCCCACCTCCTCTGATCTTCCCACTTCATCTGACATTCCCACATCTTCAGATCTGCCCACGAACTCCGTCCAAGCCCAAACTCCTGCATCCACATCTTCTGTCAACCCTAGCATTGAGACAGGTCTCAAAGATTCCAGCATGGAGACAGATACAACTCTGGCTCTTACGGTACATCATCAACTTTACAAGGAAGATCAAACTCAACCCATTCACATGGAGGAGGAACCTAAGAGTGTAGATCTGGGGGATTTGGACATTTTGGGTCTAGAAACAGCTTGTCGACAGAAGGATTACAGCACCATACCTCCTAGGAAAATAGAAAGTCTTGAAGTAGTCTTAGCCAGAGTGCAGCAACACAAATGTCTAGGTATACAAGCAGGTAGCCCTTGGGATGGGAAGAAAATTATGAAAGAATAAAAAAAATGAGGGCGCAAAACAGATCTGCAGAGAACCATTATCATTGGAGAAATGCTTGTTGATTCAGGCAAATTCCCCAAGTTGACTAAGTTTTACCAAACCCTCCCCCACCGTTCCTCATGAAACTCATCTCCTGGAACGTGCGAGGGTTTAATAGCCCTGCAAAACAAAGAATCTTAAAAAACATGATACAGCAAGATAAGCCTGCTATGGTCTTTCTTCAAGAAATGAAATGTATCAATACAGTCTTGGAAGTCATCCTCAACAGAATCTGGCCAGGATGTCGATCGGTTTCTATGGATGCGTCAGGGGCTTCAGGAGGGCTTGCCATCCTTTGGAATCCCCAAGTCTTCAACCTAGAGGATTTTCACGCCTCTCACTTTGTCATTCAAGCTACTTTCCACCTTATAGGGACCAACATCCATGGTCACCTCTCCAACGTGTACTTCCCTCAAGAACTCCAAAATAAAATGGATTTATTGGATACTCTTTCCGTGCTCAATTCCGCACGAAGATACCCATTATGGATCTATGGTGGGGACTTTAATATGATCTCAGCTCTGGAAGAAAAATCTGGTGGGAGAATGAGACTCGAAGGAGACAGCATCGGCTTCAAAGATTTCATCCATAGAAACCAGCTAATTGATCTTCAAACCTCCAACGACACATACACCTGGACTAATAAAAGAAGGGGACCACAGCACATCGCTTCCAGGCTGGATCACTTCCTCATGTCGGACAACGCCATCCATCTAGGTGGGGCCTTTCATGCCTCTATCATGCCCCAGATGGGCTCCGATCACTGGCCCATAATGCTGCAGTGGACACGCCCAGGCTCTAGATGTAACAGGCCCTTTCGCTTCGAAGCATTCTGGTTCTCTCACCCAAACTTCAAAGAGATTTTTAAGGATGCTTGGAACTCTTTCAGCCCCCCTGCAGGAGAAAAAATGTATCAATTTCAACAAAAATTAAAACATCTCAAACAAGCCCTCAAATCTTGGAATCGCCATCAGTTTGACAACATTTTCGAACATCAGAAAGTGCTGGAGCAGCAAATGAGAACATTGCAACAATGCATCATCAATGAGGGAATAACTGAGGAATACGCACACCAAGAGCAGGCACTCGCAGACAAGATCAAAGAACGGAGACTACAAGAAGAGATTTTGTGGCGGCAAAAATCAAGGATCAGATGGCTCAAGGAGGGAGAAAAAAACACTAAATTCTTTCATAGATCTACCATACAAAGATGTATGCACAATAACATAGCATTCATCAGCAATAGGCAAGGGGAACGCTTGGAGCAGCATGAAGAAATGGAGCAGGAATTTAAAGATTACTTTTAGGACATACTCCAGGAGCCTCCAGGTTGCAGAACTCAAGCCATCAGTTCAATCACACAGCACATACCAAAAATCATCACAGAGGATCAGAACAGTAAATTACTACAACCAATTTCCAAGCAAGAAGTGGAAGATGCCATGGCCAAACTCCAGGATTGCAAAGCCCCTGGCCCTGACGGCTTTACTGCCAATTTCTTTCACAAATTATGGGATCTAATCAAATCTGAAGTTTGGGAGCTTGTGGAGGAATCAAGGACGATGCACTGGATCCTTCCCTCCTTAAACTCCACCTTTATAGCGATCATTCCCAAAACGGAAGAATCTAACACACCAGACAATTTCAGACCTATTGCGCTGTGCAATGTAATTTACAAGCTCATCTCTAAAGTTCTGGCTAACGGGTTGAAACCTCTCCTTCCTTGCCTCATCTCGCCAGAGCAGACAGGCTATGTAGAAGTTCGACAGATTCTGGACGGCATCATTCTCTCCCATGAAGTGATCCACTCCCTCAAGATGCTTAAAAATTCAGGTATGATTCTCAAACTTGACCTCTCAAAGGCTTTCGACAAACTCAGCTGGAATTATATCAATCAAGTTCTATTAGCATTTGGTTTCAGCGCTACTTGGACACGCTGGATAATGAATCTAATCTACTCCCCTAGTTTCTCCATCCTTCTCAATGGCTCCCCTTCGTCACCCTTTCGTCCCACTCATGGTATTCAGCAAGGTGATCCCCTCTCCCCGTTTCTCTTTGTCCTTATGGTTGAAGGTCTTGGTCGCCTTCTTCATGCTGCCATCTCTTCCCACTCTCTTAAAGGTCTCTCCCTCCATGGTCAACCTCCTATTTCCCATCAACAGTTTGTTGACGACACTATGCTCTTTGGTCATCCATCGGTTCAAGAAGCCTCTACTTTCAAGGCCTTGCTTGATCTCTTTTCAGAAGCTTCTGGCACTACTATCAACGCCTCCAAATCTCAGCTCTTTTTCTTCAACATTCCCACAATAGCGCAGAGAAACATAGCCAGAATCCTGGGTTTTCCTATTGCGGTGCTCCCTTCGAAATATCTTGGAGCCCCTCTCCTTGACTCTGCAGTCAAACATGCTTCCTGGCGTTCTCTCCTTGATAAATTATAACACAGGCTTTCCTCCTGGACCTACCGCTCCCTTAATATTTCCAGCAGGCTAATCCTCATTAAATCTGTTCTTCAAGCTATGCCCTTGTACTTATTCTCCATTTTGGCTGCCCCCAAATGGGTGCTTAAAAAAATCCGCAATCTTCAAAGAGACTTTCTCTGGGGCTCCTCAGGTCTCAACAGGAAATGGGCACTTGTAAAATGGATCGAAGTTTGTCTTCCAAAGTCAGCGGGAGGTCTAGGGCTACGAGATCCCCTTCACAACAAAAATACCATGGGAGCCCGTATTTGGTGGAATTGGATCTCCAAATCCCATTCCCCCTGGGCTCGTCTCTGGCATGCCAAATATGCTGCAGGTAGTCCTAAGGAAGCTCTCATTTGCTTAAGCTCAACCACCCCTGGCTCTCTAATATGGAACGCGGCCAACAGCATAGTTCTTTCATACAAGCACATAGTTTTTGGGAAATACACACAGGATCATTGGAAAGATTTTGGGAGGACTCTTGGCAAAAATCTCCCAAAATTGCCTCACTCTTTCACAAACCCAAATGGCAGGCTTTTATGCAGGACACTGGTCAAATCTACGTTCAACAATTTTGGCAGCAGCAGCCCTCTCAAAGATTTTACCTTTGGCGTCCTGCAGAAACCTGGCAAGACAACTGGCAGGAGGAAACCTACGTTGATCTGGATCAAGAACTCAATATCAGAAAAATCAAACTCTCTGATCAACAGGACAAAGTCAGATGGGGCTACACCCCCAAAGGTATGTTCACTACCAAGGAAGCTTACTGTCTTCTCTACCAGCCAGAGCAGCCCATAAAGGACCAGCTATGGAACCAGATATGGCAACCACTCATTTGGCCTAAAGTCTCTATTTTTCTTTGGATGCTTAGTAAACATCGAATCCTCACTTGGGACAATTTACAAAAAAGAGGATTTATTGGCCCTTCGAGGTGTCCGAACTGCAATCTCCAGGCAAAAACCATCACACATCTCTTGGACACTTGCTCTCTTGCGGACAAACTATGGGAAAAAATGGAGCAATGCAACAGAAGAACTGGGCGTCGAGTGGGAGATATAGTCAATACCATAAGGAATTGGCCTGGGAATCCATTCCAATATCTATTTCTCAACACACTCTGGAAGCTTCTACCGGGATTCATCTACTGGATAATATGGAAAGAGCCCAACAGCAGAATCTTCAAGAATCACAGCTCTCTGCTTGATACCCTATGGCATCAACTCAAACAAAACCTACAAGAAACTTTGGCTTTAAGGCAATGGCATGATACGGAAATGCCTACTTCCCCCTAGGAGCGCCTTATAATTCAAAATTGGAACTTGAACATTTCCTCCTCTGCTCAAGGAAGTCCCAATCCTTCCACTCACATGGACTCTCCTCTTTGCTGGTCGCCTCCTAATCCTCCCTCTTTCAAATTGAATTTCGATGGAGCGGCCAAGGGCAATCCTGGCCCTGCTGGATATGGGGGAATTTTTAGAAACTCTGAGGGTTCACCTGTGCATATCTACCATGGTTCGATAGGCAGGGATACTAACAATGCAGCCGAACTAGAAGGATTATGGACAGGTCTAAGCATTGGTGACTTTGAGAATTTCTTCCCACTGGACATAGAAGGGGATTCTCAAATTTTAATCGAAGCCGCGATCCGAATTCAATCTGGGACCTCAGCAACCAATATTGCTTCAAGTTGGAGGCTATTAGGCAGATTAGAACAAATTGAAGACTGGCTAAGGACCCCCAGAAGTGTCAACTTCAAGCACGTCAGGCGCATAGCAAATAAGGTTGCAGACAGATTGGCTAATCAGGGTGTAAATCAGCAGATCCCATTCTTCTCTGGTCCCTTAAACAGTTCCAATGATCTACAACTCCAAAGAGACTGCACACTCTTGGTGCAACAAGATCTCTCTCTCCCGAATGCGGGTGTACTTGGAAGTGCATAGTACGCTGACGGTGAGGTGGATCGGCACATGGTATACCACCACCGCCATCCTTCCGCACTCAAGGCATGAGTTATTACAGCCAGCTACCAAAGTTAATGCTGCTTTAATGCAGACTTCCTCCCCTCGTTTTCCCGTCCCCCCTATTGCCATGGCGCCTATTCCGTCGATTCACAGTGTCTCTCCTCTGCGTTCCTGTTGCTCTCAGGTCGACGATGAGCCCTGTTCGCGCACCAGCACATGGAAGCGTTGTCCCCTGAGCTGCTGCATCACGCTTTCGACTGGCATTCACATATCCTCTAGTCCTTATTGCAACCATAGTAGCTCTTCAGTTGTCTTTAGGCAGCCTCTGCATTCGTTCACCAATCCATTCTCGTTTTTTTGCCCTGCCCTCCCTGCTCAGCTCATCATGCCTCGACTGCGACCTAGAATGACTTGCAGGCACGGCTCCTCTCGTGGGCAAGTCATCCGGCCGCCTTCGTTTCCCTCTTCTGCCTCTTCGTCGGATTCCTCTGACTCGGGTGAAGGACGTGGTCGTGGTCGTAGTCCTTCCACCTCTGCGGCGCAAGTCCGCCTCTCCTCCAACGATCACTTTCATACAGCTCGTTTTCAATACCCCTGCTCTCTCAACAATCAAGAGTTCTTAGCCTCTATTTCCATTAAGCTCAAAACTAACCCGACTGCTCAGGCTCAAGCCACAGCCCCCTCTGAAATTACTCCATCATCCGAGGACGAAATTCTGTTTTCCCCCCCAAGAGTTAATCTGGAGAGTGTTCAGGGTGCAATGGCCTCACAACACAAGCTCCAGCAGGCTAGGCCTAGCGCTCCATCAGGTGGTGATGTCTTGGGCAAGGCACCTACTCCTCCAGCTGAAGATGCTCTTGACCCGTATGCTTTCCCAGTCGTGGAAGAAGCGCCCTCGCCCACCAACGATGCTTAATGGTTCTTGCTCGCCAGTTTTTGAACACAGGTATCAAGAAGGTGCTCATTCTCCTTCTTCTTCACAGTTTTCTGCAAGAATTTATGTTTCTTTCTCTTTCGCCATATCGACGGTTTCCAAGTTACTGTTTTCCAAGTAATGCTATCCAAGTTACTTTCCCCAGGACAATACTCCAGCGCTTCAATGCGTCTGTTTGTATTTTTTTCCATGGGAAGTGCTTGTTTTGGTCTTGTCTGACGAATAGAGTCCTACATTCCAGACATCATTTCAGACACAAGTATCAGCTGTTTAGAAAGGTGGACAAGGTCCTGGTCACTAATGTACTCTCAGCCAGTAAACATTTGTTTTTGTTTGTCAATGATCAGCACTGTAATGTAAGAATGCCGCACCTCTGGGCTAGCTATCCTGAGGCCTCAGCCTCTCTGTAATCTTTTTGTATCAATATAGAAGTAGACCGATTCATGTGGAGCGATAAAAATGTGTCTTTGTAACTCCTAATTACCTCACATTAATTGTCAACCCAGGGACGACTTTTTATCTCAAGAGTGTACTCAGTCTGAGGCGGCTATTTACTCAAGAGTAATGTTTTGCAGTATAGTGCTCAAAATCCAAAAGTAAATGAAAGCTGTAAATAAAATCTACTTACAGCAAAGCACTTTAAGACTTAAATCATGCATTCGGAAAAATAAGCAATGTATCAGTCAAGGGTCCAGTAACAATAACTCATCCCTTTGGAAACTGATGTAACCAAAAGTAATCAAGGAACAGATCATTAATCTGGAGACTAGACAGCAAATGCCAATGCCCACTACAGTTTCAGATCGTTCTTCACACCAAAGCAAGGATAATGCAAATAACAGGAAATGGAACAGCAGATAAGGAATGGAACAACAAAGTAAATGGGCAGCAAACTGTAATTAATGGAAATGAACAATAGCAAAGCCAAATTAATAGCAATCTTTACTCTAAGAATAAATCAGACAGCACACGGAAATAGAACAACATTGATTAATGATAGAATATGAAACAACGTTGGAAGGTCAAATATAAATACATAATAACTTAACACACGGCACACCTCAATAGCAATTTGATCTTGGTAATCCACTTGTCAGTCTTAGTTATAAATAATACGACTGTCTTTTAGAATGGAGCAGCAACGTTCATAAATTCAACAATCGCAAGGAAATATAATTTCTAAGATGAATTCAATAATACCAATGGTCAAATGTTACAACACAAACATTCCATAATTGAATAGCAACGGTATCCTGTAAAAACCATTTATATCAGCACTTAAAGAAACAGCAATGCGTTGCAAAATCGATATGATATTTCTGTCTCAGAAAATGAGATTACATGACAGAGCTGTGATGTAAAATAATAGAACATACCAGATTACCAAATAAAACTGATAAGCAAACCACGCATAAAACAAAAGAATATAATATACAGCAGCAGCACAATCCACCAGAGGCTGGGCCCTTAGCCGCCAGCGGATGCTGCTGGGTTACCTCAGATGAACAGAATGAACAACAACTAGATTTATATTAAAATATCGAAGCATAGGTACAGTGGATTACAACGAGAAATCTTTCCAACTCTCAGCCATTATCCATTCTCGCTGCCATCCTCAATTCTGAATTTCTAATTCATCCTCTCAATCCTTCATTCGAATCCATCCCTGAAGTCCTCCCTCTCTCTGATCTCTGTTCTGATTTAAATACAAAGAGAGCAGAGAGTGGTTACAATGGATATAATTACAACATGATTCTATTACAAAATTAGATTGTTTCCAACCAATTGATCAACAAGAAGAAGGCGAATTTGGCTTTGCAGCTGAGATTTGGAGGACGGCCGCAACAACAGAACTGAGAAAATCGTGCTTAAAGAACTCTGCGAATCTCTCAACACAGGCCGAATTTGGGCAAACCATTATGTGTTAAAGTTAATTGGGTCCGTTCTGGACAAAACCCATGTTCCGGATTTTCCAGATTCGTCTTCATTTGCTCAGAATATCAACCGCAAAACTGTCACTCCTTATTCCAGCGCATTTCTAAGTTGGCACTTTTAATGATCAAATCTTCAATCTGGAAATTACCTTGAAGGATAAAAATGGTGGATAATGTTATAACCAACTTATTAAAACTATCATTGATAAAATAATTCATAATCATCAATTTATTAGAAATAAAGGAGAATAAATAACATTCATTCATAGAAGCATAAATCATCATAAAATGGATTTAAATAATAACTTATAATAAATGACGTGATGAAGAATGGTAGAAATGGGTGGAATAAGTGTTCAAAAGTGATAATAATAATGGCATATTAACGGCCCAACATACCCCCACACTCAATATGTTGCATGTCCTCATGCAACGAAAACTGAATATATTGCATGTCCTCATGCAACCCAAAGACAAAACCCATGTGTTAACCAAGCAATAAAAATTTGAGAACAAATGAATGCTTCCTTAATTAATGAATATTCAATTTTAGCAATCTTGATGAAGGCATAACAATTTTTATATTGACATTCAACTATATGTATGAAGTTGCAGCAAAATATGATATAGATAACAGCAAACTTCATTAACCATTTTCTCAAAACTACAAACCAGCTTTTGTTGAAATTTGGCAAGTAAATTTATAATATATGAATGCCTTTATGATCCAAAAATCAGATCGTTTTGATGCATGGATCATGAGATATAAACAAAATGGCTGTAGGTGAGAGTGCATGATTTCCGAAATTTTATGAACCAATATTTCTTGAAATTGTCTGGGTTTGTATTAATGATACGTCTGCATTTTCCGAAAATCACAAGAATTGAGTTCATAGTTTTAAAAATATTATGGAAATCAATTTCTGCACTGAAATTGTATGCCTTAAATGAGAAAGAAAATTGAAAACATCCATCATGCGTAGCAATTCCTCCCCCTCTCTGAAGAATTAGCATGCCCTCATGCAATGTTAGAAAAAAATTGAGGTGGTTGCTACTAGCTGTTGAATTCTATGCTTGGTGTAAAACAACATGGAATAAGGGAGGTGTTGAGAAGGAATAAGAATAGCAATGGATGATAAAGAATATGAATGACATGGTTATAAAGAATGAAAGGAACACTCCCCCATACTCGAAAATGATATGCTGCTAAAAAAGGGAAAGTGGTAAAGATGTGTGAATGAAGGATGATAAATAATGCTCAAAATGGATTTTCATGAAATTCTCCTAAATTCGTAATAAATCAGAAAATTATGCTATTTTACCTCAAGTTTTACCTCCAAAAATGTGGAATGACATATATGCACTGGCAGTTGTTGAAGCTGATGTAGGCAGAGTTGGTGCTGAAAGTGATGCAAAAGGTGGAATCCAAGTAAGCACATCATGTTTGAAGAATTGTTCACGTATGCGAGTTGCTCGAGCCTCTTCTGTTAGTTGCAATACTGTAGTCATGCTGTGAATAGAATTCTGCCCATACTTGTTGTTTTCCTGTAAACAAAGCACTATGTGGCATACAATGTTCTTGAATCCATAGTGTAAGCAATAGATAAGATGCATGCAAAAATTTCAATCAGAAAAACTTATGTATACATGCAAGACTAATATTTTGGCAAATCAACAAGTGATGGCAGAGTGCAGTAATCATATCGCATGCAATCCCATAATGCATACATTTCCCCCTCCAATTGGAAAAGGAATTCCATGACCATAAAGCATATGAGAGGTGTTGTGTTGATGGCAAGGCAAGGGAATGAACAATATAGCAGTGAATGAAGCAGAGTACACATATCAATGATAGGATAGCGGGAGTTATGGTTATAATGAGAGCAGAGTGTGTAAAGATAGTTATGAATAAAAGATAGGACGCTTTGGATTGATGATAAGTTATGAAAAAAGAGAAAAAGAACAACAATATGCCAAAAAGATGCTTTACTGATAGTATGCTAGCTGAAAATGATGCGATTGATCATAAAACAATTTCTCATGCATAAAGGTTCAAAACAGGGAAAAAGTTAAGGAAATAACTTCTCTGATAAAAAGAAAAAAATAAGAAAAGGGTATTATAATAATAATCGACGATAAGATATAACTTCAATACCATAAGCAGAGCCGCTGCTGCCAGCAGGCGTCCATAGCCTCGGCAGGGTTGCTTTTTAACCCATATGAGCCAGAATCCTCAATTTATAACTAGAGAGTTACAGCGCTGTTCTACAGAAGAGATCAGTGTGCTGGCGTGGTAACCAGATAACCACACTGCCATTCACTGGGATGTAGCAAAAGTGATCAGGCCGGCTCGTGATGAGACCTCCTGTTCCAAGGATAATTTGACTATCCAATGGATCATAACCCTGGTGTGGTGGCCATAATGGGAATGTCAGTTTGTTACAGCCTTATGAACATGGTAGGCTGGCTCGTACTGAGACCCCCTATCCTCCATCTACGAACAAAATTTTGTTATTATTACACATTTTTATGATAAAAAGAGGGAGACTCAGTACTCCTTAAAAGCAGGGATGGTGGAAGAAGTTGAACATGTCAATAGAAAAAGATACCCATAATCTCATTTATTACAAACAGAGAAGATTATAATCCAGAAGGGTGGAACCAGCATGGTATTAAGATGATCAATCAACATCATGTTCAATAGAAAACAATGCAGTAAAGTAGTATATAAATAATTTTGTCCCTTTTGAAAATAATCTATCATCAAGGAGCTGTCCTGTTAAAGATCATAACGTGAATGATATTAACTCGCTTCAATAGAATCCATAATTCTTGTCCTCATAAAAATAGTGTACTTCATGCCATGAAGGGGAATCAGTAAAATGTGGTTGAGATGAAATAAGAATAATTCCACAAGAGGAAGGAAGGGTTGCTCTCGAAAATACTCCCAAAGTGTTGCTTTTTTTGAATGAACAGCAAAAACACGCAAAAAAGTGCTGTTCCTTGTAGGGAACAACAAAGGAAATGCACACAAAAAGCAAAAATACACACAAAAAAGTGTGAAAATGCAAATGTCGTTCCTTTGAAGAAAGGAACAGCAAAAATTAAAAGTGTCGTTCCTTTAGAAAATGAATAGCAAAACCGCAAGTGTCGTTCCTTTAGAAAAGGAACAGCAAAAACACACGTGTCGTTCCTTTGGAAAAGGAACAACAAAAATGAAAAGTGCAAAAGTGCTATTCCATTTGGAAAGGAACAACAAATCGTGAAAGTGCAGAAGTGTTGTTCCATTTGGAAAGGAACAGCAAAACGTAAAAGTGCAAAAATGGTGTTTCATTCGAAAAGGAGCAACAAAAAGTGAAAATGCAGAAGTGCTGTGCCATTTGGAAAGGAACAACAAAACGTGAAAATGTAGAAGTGTTGTTCCATTCGGAAAGGAACAACAAAAAGTGGAAGTGCAGAAGTGATGTTCCATTCGGAAAGGAACAGCAAAACGTGAAAGTGCAGAAGTGTTGTTCCATTCGGAAAGGAACAGCAAAAAGTGAAAAAGGAACAGCAAAAAGAGTCGTGGAAAAGGAATGGCAAAATGAACCGTGAAAAAGGAACAACAAAATGAATTGCTGACCAAAAAGGTGTTGTTCCTTTGGAAAAGGAATAGTAAAACGAAATTGTTGTCCCTTTGAAAAAGGAACAGCAGAAACGACAAAAGTGCACACGAACGTTGTCCCTTCAGAAAAAGAACAGCAAAAATGCACAAGCATGAAATGCAAGCACGCAAAGAATGAATTAGCTGTTCACTGTATTGATGCTGAGGATGGGTCACAGTTTGAATGAAGCAACACCTGAAACACAAAATATAAGAGAAATCAGAAAAGAAACAACAAAAGACAGTATGTAAATAAATAAATTAAGTTACAACAGCTATGATATTATGTAAAAAAATGATCTATTCGAAAAATGTTTTGGCAGCAAAGACATGACATGAATCTTCAAATGGAAATCAATTCTTCATTTCTGCTATTATGAATCCGTTGGGTAATGAGTTGCATGAAATTCCTTTGTTTCATTTAAAATTTCTTTCAAAATCACTCGTCCATAAATTGACCTTCTTTTTCTCCTAGGACCTGCAAAAAACGAGTATCTACCTGCAATAAAACATTAAATCATGGAGAAAGAGAGGTGTACGGGCTTCCTTAATCCAAGAATTATGAAAAAAATTAACAAGTAGTTACTCTGTATAACAAATTCATGGAGAAAATAACAAAGTAAAATTTATTTGTTACCTGCGGGAGAGCAGTGGCCAATCATGCTAACCTGCAGTGTTTTAATCACAACTTCTTTGTTTTTCGTCCAAATTGAGTGATTCCAAAGCCAAATGAGAGCTAATTCAAAGGTTAATTTGCAATAGAAACAGGTTTTAAAATTTCAATGATATGCTATGTCAATTTTGTTTAGAACAACCTGCATAATAGAGTCATTTTCGATTACCCAATCTAGACCAACGATTGATATTTCAAGCATAGATTCTTCGTTTGATGTCGGATTCAAATGATTCAAATTGGAAATGAGAGTAGATTAATTTATTTATCTCCAATAGAAACAGGTTTTGAAGACAAGAAGAATTTATAGGTCAAATACTGTAAGGAACAGCCGGAAATTCATAGTTTTAAGGGTGCTGATTTACGATAGACAGTCAGTATTTTGATCATAAATTCCCCATACGATATCGAAAATGAGTGATTCCAATTTCATTGTAAACTAGATTCATAGGGGAATCTACCATAGAAACAGGTTTTAAAAATATGGTCATTTAGGCCTCCAAAAACTGACTGTCCCAACTCTGTTCCTGAGCTGCCCACTAGACATCCGGTCAATGTTTTGGTTCTAACTTTTTCGTTTCAAATCCAAATTGACTGATTCAAATTGAGTTAGAAAGTAGACATCAAAGGCTACCTAGGGTAGAAACAGGTTTTAAAAATATTCATTTTTGGTCCCTCAAAACATGACTGTCCCGACTGTTTTTCCAGAAAGTTCATCAAGCCCGCAAGCCAAAAAAAATATGATATTGAAACATTTTTTTAAATTGGTGATAAAAGTGAATATGAGTGTTTGTAGAACTATTATTTCCATTATAATTCATCTACAAACACAAATGAATTAAAAAAAATTATCACCAATGTTGATTTGCATAGCATGTTGCAACAAAAAAAAACAACTAGTTTTACATAAAAAAACAAAATGCATTTATTTATTCCCTTATTTATTTTATTTTCTACACTAACCTATTTTAATTTGAAAAAATGAATATGAATACGTATATGAGTACTTCCAGTGGAGCCATTTTCGAAATAAGGCTTCACATATACACATACCCAAATTTGAAAAATGCATATTAATGAAAATCAGGGTATGAGAAGCCAACTTCCCTTGAAAAAATGGTATCAAAAATTGTTGAAGCATAGAGTGATGTTGCAAACAAATGATCGAGTGAAACCAATATTCAATATATCATTTACATTCTTGATTTCTCATAGCCATCATATCATGAAGTTCTTGAGCTTTTAAAATAGCATGTTGATGCATAGTAAAAGAAACCTCATTTTCTTCCATAGCTTCTACAATTTTTGCATTTGAAACAGTCTAAATCTCATTGTAAGTTTTCTCTAATGGCGCATGTGAGATAGAATGGGTGGGAAGGGTGGGTAAATTTGGCAGTTCAACATTGTAAGCATGTTGTACTGGTTTATTATGGTGAGGGTGTAGAATTAGTTGAGCAGGAAAATGTGTAAGGAATGGAGCATTTTGATGATGTGGTTGATTGGGTTGTGTGAATGGTTTTGATGGGCAAGGAAGATATTGTGGAAGAGCTAGTGGAGAATATGGAGAATGTGTTTGTGCTACAAGATGAGGGAGAGTAGTCATGCAATCATAAGGTGAACCATGCCAAGCTTGTAGACAAAATTGTTGGTGGTTATATTGAGATTGACATGGATGCCCTAACACATTAGTATTCCATAATGGATTATGCAAGTAAGAGAATGGAGAAGAAGTGTTTTGAACCATACCTGTAGGCCATGATTTCCATGGTTTTGACCTTGTTGCAGCTTCCTCACCTCTTTGATATGATACTTCCATCCTAGATAAGGAAGAGTAACCATCTATGGGCTGCTCCTTTCGGTCATGGGGGAAAAATACTTCATCAAATTCTTCATTTTTATGAACCTGCAAAACGTCCAATTTTGAGCTTAGAGAGCTAATAAAATCAACTTTAAAATTTTCAAATAAATCATTGATTTCAGCTCTTATGTCTCCTATTCTTGTAGCAGATTTGGAAAAGAAAGAACAACCATCTCTAGAATTCTTACCAGCCTTGGAGATTCCTCTTGAATACCTTATGCACAACTCACAAACATCATCATATGATAACTGAAAAACATCACCTTTTCCTATCAGATTTAAGAGTTCTAAAAATTCATCTTTGATTCCTTTAAGAAGGAGTGTTTTTAAGATCTCTTTTTCCAAATGCTTATATTTTGATTTTTGAAGGTTGTATTGAAATCGATCTACATAGTCCTCCAAACTTTCATCTTCCCCTTGTATCATACCGAAAATATCTTCATTGGATTTGCAATAGTCTTGGTACTTCTTCAAGAATATGTTCTTCATGTCCTCCCATGATTGGATGCAATTCCCACCTAGCCTCATGAACCATCGGAGAGCTGCTCCTTTTAGAGTAAGAGGAAACACTTTCAATCTTTGATCATTAGTACAATAATCATATCCTCTACAAAGTATTTCGAACTCAAATAAGAATGTATCTGGATCTTCATTTGCTAAACCATGAAAAGTTGGTAAAGATGGGGGAATTATGTGCATTTGTGTCACTCCTCCTAGATCTTTGATAGGAAATTCAAAAGTAGAAACGTGAGCCATTTCTTACCATAATATAAGATGTTCTTCATGTGTTCCTTCGAAGCTCCTTCTTCCAATGTTCCTGTCAATTAGTTAGTGAAATGGGTGGTGCTTACATCACCACTTGAGTGAAATCATGTGATTATTTTTTCAAAATTTCTATTTTTTCCTTAGTCACTCACACAAAAATTCAAACATCTATTTCTACCCAACAAAGCAACAACAAATCTGTTAGGAAAGCGGACAGTGGAGCAGGGCTTTTACATGCTCCGCACGTAGGTTCTTACCTTCCGTTTTTAAGATCCAACTCTTCCCTAGCAGGCACTCATCAAATTCACACTACTCTTTAGAAATGGCTACACTCTCCCCGGCAACGGCGCCAAAATGTGGAGCGATAAAAAGGGTCTTTTTAACTCCTAATTACCTTCACATTAATTATCAACCCAGGGACGACCTTTTATTTCAAGAGTGTACTCAGTCTGAGGCGGCTATTTACTCAAGAGTAATTTTTTGCAGTATAGTGCTCAAAATCCAAAAGTAAATGAAAGCTGGAAATAAAATCTACTTACAGCAAAGCACTTTAAGACTTAAATCATGCATTCGGAAAAATAAGCAATGTATCAGTCAAGGGTCCAGTAACAATAACTCATCCCTTTGGAAACTGATGTAACCAAAAGTAATAAAGGAACAGATCATTAATGTGGAGACTAGACAGCAAATGCCAATGCCCACTACAGTTTCAGATCGTTCTTCACACCGAAGCAAGGATAATGCGAATAACAGGAAATGGAACAGCAGATAAGGAATGGAACAACAAAGTAAATGGGCAGCAAACTGTAATTAATGTAAATGAACAACAGCAAAGCCAAATTAATAGCAATCTTTACTCTAAGAATAAATCAGACAGCACACGGAAATAGAACAACATTGATTAATGATAGAATATGAAACAACGTTGGAAAGTCAAATATAAATACATAATAACTTAACACACCGCACACCTCAATAGCAATCTGATCTTGGTAATCCACTTGTCAGTCTTAGTTATAAATAATACGACTGTCTTTTAGAATGGAGCAGCAACGTTCATAAATTCAACAATCGCAAGGAAATATAATTTCTAATATGAATTCAATAATACCAATGGTCAAATGTTACAACACATACATTCCATAATTGAATAACAACGGTATCCTGTAAAAACCATTTATATCAGCACTTAAAGAAACAGCAATGCGTTGCAAAATCGATATGATATTTCTGTCTCAGAAAATGAGATTACGTGCCAGAGCTGTGATGTAAAATAATAGAACATACCAGATTACCAAATAAAACTGATAAGCAAACCACGCATAAAACAAAAGAATATAATATACAGCAGCAACACAATCCACCAGAGGCTGGGCCCTTAGCCGCCAGCGGATGCTGCTGGGTTACTTCAGATGAACAGAATGAACAACAACCAGATTTATATTAAAATATCGAAGCATAGGTACAGTGGATTACAACGAGAAATCTTTCCAACTCTCAGCCATTATCCATTCTCGCCGCCATCCTCAATTCTGAATTTCTAATTCATCCTCTCAATCCTTCATTCGAATCCATCCCTGAAGTCCCCCCCCTCTCTGATCTCTGTTATGATTTAAATACAAAGAGAGCAGAGAGTGGTTACAATGGAGATAATTACAACATGATTCTATTACAAAATTAGATTGTTTCCAACCAATTGATCAACAAGAAGAAGGCGAATTTGGCTTTGCAACTGAGATTTGGAGGACGGCCGCAACAACAGAACTGAGAAAATCGCGCTTAAAGAACTCTGCGAATCTCTCAACACATGCCGAATTTTGGCAAACCGTGCTTTGTTAAAGTTAATTGGGTCCGTTCTGGACAAAACCCATATTCCGTATTTTCCATATTCGTCTTCATTTGCTCAGAATCTCAACTGCAAAACTGTCACTCCTTATTCCAGCGCATTTCTGAGTTGGTACTTTTAATGATCAAATCTTCAATCTGGAAATTACCTTGGAGGCTAAAAATGGTGGATAATGTTATAACCAACTTATTAAAACTATCATTGATAAAATAATTCATAATCATCAATTTATTAGAAATAAAGGAGAATAAATAACATTCATTCATAGAAGCATAAATCATTATAAAATGTATTTAAATAATAAATTATAATAAATGACGTGATGAAGAATGGTAGAAATGGGTGGAATAAGCGTTCACAAGTGATAATAATAATGGCATATTAACGGCCCAACATACCCCCACATTCAATATGTTGCATGTCCTCATGCAACGAAAACCTGAATATATTGCATGTCTTCATGCAACCCCAAGACAAAACCCATGTGTTAACCAAGCAATAAAAATTTGAGAACAAATGAATGCTTCCTTAATTATTGAATATTCAATTTTAGCAATCTTGATGAAGGCATAACAATTTTTATATTGACATTCAACTATATGTATGAAGTTGCAGCAAAATATGATATAAGTAACAGCAAACTTCATTAACCATTTTCTCAAAAACTACAAACCAGCTTGTGTTGAAATTTGGCAAGTAAATTTATAATATATGAATGCCTTTATGATCCAAAAATCAGATCGTTTTGATGCACGGATCATGAGATATAAACAAAATGGCTGTAGGTGAGAGTGCATGATTTCTGAAATTTTATGAACCAATTTATCTTGAAATTATCCGGGTTTGTATTAATGATACGTCTGTGTTTTCCAGAAATCACAAGAATTGAGTTCATGGTTTTTTTTTTTTTTAATATTATGGAAATCAATTTCTGCATTGTGTAAAAATGAAATTGTATGCCTTAAATGAGAAAGAAAATTGAAAACATCCATCATGCGTAGCAATTCCTCCCCCTCTCTGAAGAATTAGCATGTCCTCATGCGATGCTAGAAAACAAATAGAGGAGGTTGCTACCAGCTATTGAATTCTATGCTTGGTGTAAAACAACATGGAATAAGGGAGGTGTTGAGAAGGAATAAGAATAGCAATGGATGATAAAGAATATGAATGACATGGTTATAATGAATGAAAGGAACACTCCCCCATACTCGAAAATGATATGCTGCTGAAAAAGGGAAAGTGGTAAAGATGTGTGAATGAAGGATGATAAATAATGCTCAAAATGGATTTTCATGAAATTCTCCTAAATTCGTAATAAATCAGAAAATTATGCTATTTTACCTCAAGTTTTACCTCCAAAAATGTGGAATGACATATATGGACTGGCAGTTGTTGAAGCTGATGTAGGCATAGTTGGTGCTGAAAGTGATGCAAAATGTGGAATCCAGGTAAGCACATCATGTCTGAAGAATTGTTCACGTGCGCGAGCCTCTTCTGTTAAGTGCAATAGTGTGGTCATGCTATGAATAGAATTATGCCCATACTTGTTGTTTTCCTGCAAACAAAGCACTATTTTGCATACAATGTTCTTGAATCCATAGTGTTAGTTTTGAATAGAAATAGATAAGATGCATGCAAAACTTTCAGTCAGAAAAACTTTTGTCAAATCAACAAGTTATGGCAGAGTGTAGTAATCATATCGCATGCTATCCCATAATGCATACATTTCCCCTCCAATTGGAAAAGGAATTCCATGACCATAAAGCATATGAGAGGTGTTGTGCTGATGGCAAGGCAAGGGAATGAACAATATAGCAGTGAATGAAGCAGAGTACACATATCAATGATAGGATAGCGGGAGTTATGGTTATAATGAGAGCAGAGTGTGTAAAGATAGTTATAAATAAGAGATAGGACGCTTTGAATTGATGATAGGTGATGAAAAAGAGAAAAAGAACAACAATATGCCAAAAAGATGCTTTACTGATAGTATGCTAGCTGAAAATGATGTGATTGATCATAAAACAATTTCTCATGCATAAAGGTTCAAAACAGGGAAAAAGTTAAGGAAATAACTTCTCTGATAAAAAGAAAAAAATAAGAAAAGGGTATTATAATAATAATTGACGATAAGATTTAACTTCAATACCATAAGCAGAGCCACTGCTGCCAGCAGGCGTCCATAGCCTCGGCAGGGTTGCTTTTTAACCCATATGAGCCAGAATCCTCAATTTATAACTAGAGAGTTACATTGTTGTTCTATAGAAGAGATCAATGTGCTGGCGTGGTAACCAGACAACCACACTGCCATTCACTGGGATGTAGCAAAAGTGATCAGGCCGGCTCGTGATGAGACCTCCTGTTCCAAGGATAATTGGGCTATCCAATGGATCATAACCCTGGTGTGGTGGCCATAATGGGAATGTCACTTTCTTACAACCTTATGAACATGGTAGGCTGGCTCGTAATGAGACCCCCTATCCTCCATCTGTGAACAAAATTTTGTTGTTATTACATAATTTTATGATAAAAAGAGGGAGGCTCAGTACTCCTTAAGAGCAGGGATGGTGGAAGAATTTGAACATGTCAATAGAAAAATATACCCATAATCTCATTTATTACAGACAGAGAAGATTATAATCCAGAAGGGTGGAACCAGCATGGTATTAAGATGATCAATCAATATCATGTTCAACAAAAAACAATGCAGTAAAGTAGTATATAAATAATTGTGTCCCTTTTGAAAATAATCTATCATCAAGGAGTTGTCCTGTTAAAGATCATAACGTGAATGATATTAACTCGCTTCAATAGAATCCATAATTCTTGTCCTCGTAAAAATAGTGTACTTCATGCCATGAAGGGGAATCAGTAAAATGTGGTTGAGATGAACTAAGAACAATTCCACAAGAGGAAGGAAGGGTTGCTTTCGAAAATACTCCCAAAGTGTTGCTTTTTTGAATGAACAGCAAAAACACGCAAAAAGAGTGTTGTTCCTTGTAGGGAACAACAAAGGAAATGCACACAAAAAGCAAAAATACACACAAAAAGTGTGAAAATGCAAATGTCGTTCCTTTGAAGAAAGGAACAGCAAAAACTAAAAGTGTCGTTCCTTTAGAAAAGGAATAGCAAAACCGCAAGTGTCGTTCCTTTGGAAAAGGAACAGCAAAAACACACGTGTCGTTCCTTTGGAAAAGGAACAACAAAAATGAAAAGTGCAAAAGTGCTATTCCATTCGGAAAGGAACAACAAATCGTGAAAGTGCAGAAGTGTTGTTCCATTTGGAAAGGAACAACAAAACGTAAAAGTGCAAAAATGGTGTTTCATTCGAAAATGAGCAACAAAAAGTGAAAATGCAGAAGTGATGTTCCATTTGGAAATGAATAGCAAAACGTGAAAATGTAGAAGTGTTGTTCCATTCGGAAAGGA
>JAXQQM020057951.1:0-106857 GCA_034641835.2 Pinus albicaulis | reverse complement strand
ATGCCCTCACTCAATGTTCTCGTTGGGAGATCCTTGTTGTTGATCCAGAGGGGAAAATGGAGAAATAAGCAGCAGGAGTTAGATCTTTAGTGATAGGAATTCATGGGCTTCTACTAAATCTTTTGTTTTATTCTCCCCCTCCATATTAACCCTATTTCTAGAAAATATGTGTTATAAGGAGATCCAGATTTGTGCCCTTGCCTTTCATCATAGAGTGCGATTCCAAAGAGTGGAAGAAATTTGGGAAAGAAAATTGGGGGGGCTATTTATGCCCAGGGAACACAAAAAAAAGTAACTAGGTATGAACATAAAAATACTATGGAAGCACGCCCTGAGTTCATTAGCAGGTTACCTACGGATCTGAAGACCTACCTAACGAAATGATACAATTTTTACGATACGTTTTTTCATTGTGTTCCCTCCTCTGGGCGGAAATAGTGTTTAGATACTCCAACACCAATGAGCAGAAACAATGTTTAGCTACTCCAACACCTACATAAGTGAACCAATAGTATTAACCAAACTATGCATATGGATTTTATCATGTAGGTTGCTCGTAGTTACATTACGTGCATACCATTTCTACTCCACTATTATTATGTCGAGTTCCTATAGTATCATGTTTCTTTTCTTAGTGACCTTGATGCACTTTCTCATTATCGTGTACACCTACTAATCACAAGGATGAGTGTAGCCTTATCCCTTCACTTGCTTCCCTTAAATTTGAGGTTGTGTAGTTTATTGTTACACCTCTTCTTAATATTGCTACATTTTATCTAGTGTCATATCTTCCTATTCTATCCTTTGCACCAATTGCATACCATTCGATTTTACCATTGAAATATGCTCCTAGATAGCCTCTTATTACTAGCTCTTTACCCAATATCTTACTTAATGTTGTCACTATCTTAGATAACGTTAAGGCCATTGTTCAAGACTAGGATCGCAACTCTTCTATCAACGCAATCCCCTTCATTAATAGTCTAGAGTAGCACTTCATTAATGATGAAATGGTTGTTAACATTTATTTTTTAACTAATGAGCCCATGTGACTACCACCATGTAGGTCCCACTATCCACATGGAATTTCACTAGAAACCCTTGCCACTTGAAACATGGAATTGTACCA
Organism: Pinus albicaulis; assembly: GCA_034641835.2. NCBI lineage: Eukaryota > Viridiplantae > Streptophyta > Pinopsida > Pinales > Pinaceae > Pinus > Pinus albicaulis. The sequence goes on along the minus strand of JAXQQM020057951.1, from coordinate 105,728 downwards.
TCAACCAACCCTTGCATTCTCTACATGGACTGGGTTCAGAATACCCCATACATGACAACCATATCACTAGCTCTAAAAGGAGGAGGCAAAAGGATACAGAGTGAAAAGTCACCCTCTCTCATTTACATATCCAATTACCTACAATTGACTAGGAGAACCACATCTCGATCATACCAATTGGAACCATGTTGAATCTGATTAGACCCATTGAACCATGTTGAATGACCTGGTAAGGTAGAAAACCAAGAGGAAAACCTCAAGACAACCAACCATGGGGATCGAACCCATCCTTAAGATTTGACACCTTTTACCAACTACACCTACACATGCTCACTCTTAACTTTTGAATGTACTTTGAACATTATATTGAGGTTTATTATTACAACGCACCCTATATATTTAAAATAAACCATTGCTATTGTGACGCTAGTTGACCAAGTCAAATTTGACTTTGTCAAAGGGAAAGTGACCGTTCCACAATGGTATTTTCATATCTTTCGGTATACCGATGCACATAAAATGGATGTCTCTATAGCGACATTGTATTCTATTACTGTCATTATTGCGACACCCTAGTCGGGGCGTTGCAATAGCGATGCTTTTTATTATTGTCGCAAGAGTGACAACGTCGTCATCGGGGTCGCAAGAGCGACACCACATTGAGGGATTCAAAAAATTGAGAAAAACTGGGAAAATTTCCAACAATACGTCAAAAATATCGAAACTAAAGTCTCAGAAAATATACCATATGTACTAGTGTAGCGTGGAGGCCAAATGATAGAGAGGGAGCGATGAGAGGCTGGGGGAGCATGACGCCAAGCAGGTAAGGAGCACTGTGTATGGAGGGCTGAGCAGTGGGAGCATCAGGAGGGCCAGGCCACGGGAGGGCCAACGTAGCGTATGAGCAGTCGTGGTGGTGGAGCAGATGGAGGCCCGACGGAAATGGGAGGTTGGGAGGCCCAAGTATATGGAGGAAATGCACTGTGCAATGCAGTGAAGAAGAAATACCACAATGGAGCGTTATCGATGAAAAATGTTGGAGAGCATTGTAATGTTGGAGGAGAGTGAAGAGCGTATCAAGTACTATGTGAACGGTGAGGGAGGGGAGAGAAATGCACAAAATTTGCAGTGGGTAGTGAGACAGTTCTTCCAGGTGAAAATAGAGAGACAGTTCTTCCAGGAGCAGGAGAGAGTTACAAGGGAAATAATGCCAGAAATAGAGTTGGCTCTGATACCATGCCAGGCCAGGAGGTAACTCCACCAAAAAATAGACTTGAATTTCATTAAGGATGCATAAGAATATATACATAGAGGTGAGACTCTTGGGATTCATCTCCCAGTGTCTCTTAAACTTCTTTATTTTGTATTTACACTATTATAAAATTTCGCCCAATCCCTAGGTTTAGGTGTCAACACATACCTTAGTAAATCCAAGAACTTGGTTGTATACTATTCATCTATCATCGATCCCATTTTTAGATCATAGAATTCCTTATTTTTGTTGTCATAGTACCTCTCTGATAAATATTTCTTCTTGAAAAGCCTCTTGAATTCATACCAACTCAAGTATTTTGTCCTTGTCTCTAAACCACTCCACATCTTCCCACCATATGTATATTTTCCCTTTGAAGTTGAAGATAACTATTCTAGCGTTCATATTCTCTGTGTAATCATGAAAATCAAAGAACTTCTTCATCCCGAGTAATCGTGCCTCTGAATCCTTTGGCTTATTCAAATCCCCATCAAAGGTAGCTGGTGTAATATTCCAAATCTGGAATAGCTAGCAAGGCATGACTGAAAAATGCATTTTCCAGTAATGGCTGCTACAGGAATTGAAACCAAGACCTAGATCCCTTAGAACAATGTTTCTAAGTGCTAAATCCAAGAGGAGGCTCCAAATAAATCCTTCTAGAGTGGTTAAACAGATCTCCCACTACTAGATGTCCTCAAAAGGTGCCCGATGAGGGACTGCAACAAATGTAAGCACATAGAATGGAATGACAACGTTATTCAATAGTTGTGAACACATGAAGATATGTATAGCCAATAAATATCTGATATAGCAACAAATGTGTACAATGTGTGGAGGAATCAATCACTCCAACTAGGCAATGGAAGCCTCAATAAAGCATATACAAGGAAATGCAAGAGCATTGCTACAAATGAAAATCCCTGGCTAAAATAACGCAGTTTATAGAAGACACTACAACAAAATACATGACAATAGAATGATATATCAATATTAGCTCAAAGAAATGAGGGGGAGCAAGATCTCAACCTCGGAAAACACTAATACAGCAATAATACACAATCCTTGGAAGGATTGGCTACAATATACATGAAATTGGAAAATCTGTAGAAATGACGGAGTTGTTGGGTAGCAGCTACAACTCAAAACTGATACAATGTGGAGATGGCTGAATAATATGTCCAATATGCAGCAAACCTCCTCCAATGTATTTCCTAAGTACAAGGTTGATCCTAATACTGGAAATCTTTCCCTCCAAAATGCCAGTGCAACCTCTCACTACAGATGCACTCTAGAATAACGTAGTCAAGGCATTGGACTGTGCTGTAGGAGATAGATAACACTTGGCCTGGTGCCAAAGATGTGCAATCAGCTCAGAAACCTCCTTCACTGACCTCCCGAAGAAACAAGAACTCCCTCCTGTGAAAGATAAGCCAAGGAAAGGTGTTGTGGAACCCTCCACTGCAACACCCAACCACACTATGTTATACTTCAACAGAAATAACATAGTGACTGATGGTAGTGGCTTTGGCCTTGAGCCAATATGTGGAGAAGATGAAGTGCAATCCTTCAAGAGGCCTCTCAAGAAGGAGAGGAAATCCTAAACAGGAATCCCTCGTGTGAAGCAACACTGCAACTCAGCTGAACAACCGGAATATGCAATTTAGTCTTCAGACTAAATCAATATGCTTAAAGATATCCCGCTATGTCTGCCCCTTCCTCCTTTTATACAAGTGAATGCCTCTTTGCCATGGACCCCACACATTAGGGTTTTTTCCACAAAGAATCTATCTCTCTCTGAAACTGCGTTGTCTTCTAATGCAAGCTACACCTCTTAGGCAGCGTTGTTGACTTGGTCAAACTTGACCTTGTCCTCATGCATTTGCCCCTTTTCACACTGGAAGGTGCAAAATAAAGTTGCTCCATGGATCCTTTTCACATTATGAAGGATCTTATTCCTACTCATGGGCCTTTTACCCATGTTATTCACGTCCTAGATGAAATAAACAAAAATTAATGTTCCAATTACCTCCATGAAAATTTTGGAACATTACAGGTTGCTTGGCTTTCTTGAACTAATATAAAAAATATCCCCTATCACATGTAAGAATGATAACAATGATGATCATATTGCCTTTCAGCAACAGAACTAGAATATAACCTGTGTCCATCACCTCTCCTGTTTGGAATATCCAAGAGCCTGCCACCTCTTATCGTTTCATCCCTATTTGACCTATGCCCACCATGAGATCTACTGCCATATGTCCCATTAGTCCTATCCTCTTGCCCATGAATGATCTGAAGAGGTCCCTGTCTGTAAAATTCTGATAAAATATGAAGGATTATTGCATTAACTTCTTCTTATTTCTCTCGTGCCTGAATGATCTTGCCATTATATTCCTTGTAACTTATTATTTCTTCCTTCAAACTTCTCAATGTGTTTTCTAAGTTAGAAGAATGTCTACCACCATGATGCTCGTATGATTTATAGGGAGAATCTCGTGAACTGTAGTATACCATATTTCTAGTCATATTTGATCTCTTACCTGCAAGTATACCATGTCAGCTAAAACCAAAACATAACATAATAAAAATACCTTAGTATAGTTCAGGGGAGGATATCTTGTCTACAAGATCAACTAGATTAGCACGATACATGTATAAACATAATCATATCAACATAAAATCATCATTTCAACCATTATCTAGTTATCAATGCATGACCATACCAACCACATACCATGACCTCATGCACGAAAAATATCACCGTGTCAATGTATGCATAATAACATATAAACAATAACATGCATAACCAATATACACTTATGAAGACCACATCCAACAAGAACACTATCATCTTTCACATGATGACACAACTGCAACCATGACCACCAGCATGCATATACAATAAGAACATATACCATAAGCATAAAGATAACATATGCAACTGACATGTATGCATGACCATCTCATTGCCCATCCAATCCAAGGGGTGAACCATGCTCTAATACCACTATGTAACACCCTCCTCCCACATTTACCTAAGCTAACCAGTCCGTTGGGGTAAACATTTGATGAGAGTCTACAATGATGTGATTCAACTCCCCAAGTACATTTAGGGAAGTTGAACCGACAAAACAAAACCAACCTTACCTTCCTCACGAGCTATAGAACCTTCAGGAGGAAACCAACCCTTCAAAGTGCTTAACCCCTAAGACAACTTATGATTTTACCGATATGGACCCTCAACCACTCCCATGATAATCCAAACATGTGACTGAGGCATTCCAGATGCTCCCACAACAAGGCATGGTTGAGCCAGCGACCCTGGATTTTGAGCCAATTTTCTAGGGGTAGGTCTCAAGCCTCTGCCTAGAAATTCATGAAACGTTGAAAAATGATACATAACCATGAAATCGGGCTAATAATACAAACATTTGATCAAGTACTTGACTATACCCCTACTATCCATGACAGGAATTTCATCAAACATATAAAAAATATGTAATCTACAAGTCATAACAACATATAGGGGTCTCATACGTATCTAAGATTCATAAATAACCATTGATACCTTATCACAATAGCTGCATTATCATCTATCAGGTCATATAATCATTCACATCTCATAAACAAATAAAAAAATGATAAGAGTCATAAATCAAGTCTATCATAAAACATACTCATAACCAACATAAATAATAACGGTATAACAACCATAAGAATCACATGTGAACAAGTAAATTTACACATGAAATACTAAGGAGAAATTGAGCCCTTATTAATGAATGCATAAGCTAACCAAGTTAGGGACTTCCACGAACCACCCAACCATAGATTGGGCTTAACCAAATATTTCTTTCAGTCAACCATGCCATATTCCAAGCATGAATGTGGGACTCTCAAAACCAATCTAGGTTTCCTCAGGCTTTACCACAATCCACCAAGGGATTCTTATGCCCAAACAATAAACATGTAATACCAGGATTTACCGCAATCCCACCATAAACCGGTCCAGATATCACTAGGAATATACAAGCATGGATGCCTCCAGATCTCTCCACCTACACCATGAGGAATTTTTCTATCTCTTAGTCTCTAGGCTTTACCGTATATCCCTCCATTCACTTGTTGAGGATTAATAGGACTAATCGAGACTCCACGCTCTAGTATTTACTATATATACTTCCATTCACCGACCAAGGATTCCTAGGCCTAATCGAGGGCATACACCTCTATACTTTACCGTACATCCCTCTATTCACCAGTCGAGGATTCCTAGGCCCACCGAGGTACACACAATCTGGCTTTACCCTAATCCCACCTAAACTAGTCCAGGGATTCATAGGCCTTGTGCTCTTCTCCAAAGACCACCCCACTCAGTTTCAAAACCATCCTAAAATCTAGCTCAACCAAAATGAGAGAACCCCATCACACCATGGCTATCCGGAAATGGAAAGGGAAGGCTAAAAATCACAGTCAAACCTGGAAAATCCCATGCCAATGACAACAAGAGAACCAAATACACACATGCATGCCAAATATAGCATGGAAATAACACATGCAAATCGATACCTGCAAGTAATCCCCTTGTAGTTGTTTGATCCTATTCTTTCGTGCTTGATATTTGCTTCTCTTTTTCTTCTTTGTCCTTCCTTTGCTTTTCTTGATCCAATGCTAGGGTGCTCCAAGAATTCTATAAGTGTCAAAGAGTGTGAGAGAGTGAGAGTAGAGAGAGAGAGAGAGAGCTCAAAAATTGAAATGACAAAAAGCTACAAACTGATCCTCAAATTTTTTTTTATTAAGGAGGCCTTTGTTTTCTTTATTTTCCATTATTTTCGTAAATAAAATGTGAATTAATGCCTCTTGCTTTTCCAAATCCTTTGTCATTGCCTTTTCCAATTTCCTTTAACCATAAGAAACCAAATGAACACCCACACTAGGATGTTTTTCCCAACATTCATCTTGGAATATGTGTCCCATGACCTTGGTTATTATTTTTTCTTTATTAACTTTATTTACATGATTTTTTGACCAGGGTTGTTACATAGAATATCTTGCTGCACTTCTCAACACTTTTAAAATATGAGAATATTTACAATAGACATATTAATTAAAAAATATGGATCTATTAAACTCCATAAAATATCCTAATAAATATCATGATAATTTCTTGTACATTTCTTTGATTCACAGTGTTTTAGAACAACTTTCCGACTGGGTATAAACCATTTTTTCGTTGAAGGCATTGTCTATATTGGAATTGGGCTTGAAGACTTTATATTTTCAATAAAATTAATCGTTGAGATTGCAAGCCAAGCTAATTTTCTTTGTCTAATACACCATCCAATGGACAACATGAAAATTTTCTCAATCATTTTTGAGTTTCTTAAATATGCTAGTCTTTTTAATTTATTAAAAAATCATTTGTTGAAACGTGGCTATCCTTGTAATTTGTTAAAAAAAAATAGTTATGAAACATGTTGTTGGAATTTAGTGTCGGTCTGGTTCATTTCTTGTGGCTATTGAAAGGTGGGTTGGATCACTTCTTTTAATAATATTAGTTTTATTGAGCGGGGGGACTCATTCTACAACCAAGTTTGTCGGTAAATTATGTTCTAAACACAAACATGATAATTTAGGCTATATGATCTGAAATACATTTGAAATAGGACTGATTATTCGCTAAAGTGGATTGATTGTTAACTTGATTGCTTAGTGTGGAAGACTGAAGGAAAACAATTGATTTTATAACTTAATCCAAAACTTAAGAAGCACAATTAAGCATGAATTTGCAGCAAAGAAAAGAGATAGAAGAAAGCAAACATTGATTACGGAGTTCATCCCTGGTGGACTACGTCTTCGAGCCTGCTTTCAAGATCGGCACCTGTTTTATTAAGGAATGATCCAAGGAATTATTTACATAAAATTCACCAGACTGAACGTGCTCACAAGCACCTATGGTCTTTTTCAACAGAAATCTATCCCTCCTAGATTTCCAACTCCTGTCTCGACACTAAATTCCGCCTCTACATGACCAAGATACACTGAAAAGAAAACTGCCTCCTCTCTTCACAAAGTTTTGAACAAGGCTCAAAATCACTCTCCTCCTCATCCATGGAGCAATGATTTAATTGTATAATGCAAGTTAGGTTCAATCTCAGGCCCCTTGGGCCGAAATTGGCAAATGGTTGAACGTATTAAGTGTGATTAGCTCTCGGTCATATAAAATTAAAACACCTTGTGTTTTTGTTACATGATGGTTAAATTAACATAGCGTGCATAACCAATTAAAAACCCAAAATGAAATTTAGGCTAAAATAAGCTCCATGGTTCTGCAAACGGTGGCTCGATGAAATGGTTTGCATGTGACAGGTTCTCTGTCCCTTGCTGTCTAGTGGAGGACTGCCACATCAACGCTTAGGTCCAGCATTTTTTGGCACTCGACTGTCCATGTGAAAGTTGTGCTCTATCTATGGTCTTCCAACAGTAATATGCTTGCGGTCTTCCCAGCGATTAGGTATAAACTACGCGTTAACATTCCGACAATTCACATGTCACTTGCGGTCGGCTCCTTCTGTGCAGTAAAACTCCAATGCAGTTAGACTAATATACAATATGGTTTATTGATATGGTTTGGGTTATTACATAGTTCATCACCGAAACCATAGTTTTCCACCATAAGTTTGTAACATTGTTTCACGCTAGGTTTTCCTATTAGCATAGGTTTTAGCATTTATGATTTTGACCATAGGGTTTTACACCTTAAGATTTACCACTTATGATTTCTAACAAAATTTTCACCACATAATCACCATGAAATTTCTGCACCATTTAACCACATTTTACTTGCACCATGACTGAAGACTCTCATCCGGAAAACCGGAGAAACTGAAGATGATACTGGACTTCCCTATCAATTTGAACTGATGCAAGATCCTTCTGGATCAATCCTCTCCACTTGAAATCTTTTGGACCAACAAAAGTTTTATTTAAGTAGACATGAGGTGAGGGTACAACTCCCTCACTCTTCCAATCTCCATCCACCTCACCTTGCATGGATTCATGCCTTTGAGTCCCACTCGAAGATATTCAATATCTCCATGCCTTGAAGTGCGAACCTTCCTATCCAAGATGGTATCTTCCTACAACTCATTCATATACTCAGGTGAAAAATCATCAACTATAGGGATATTTGTATCTTCCTCTAGATAAATGATCATTGAAGCTTCATACAACTTCATATTTTATACATTTACAATTGAATAAATACACATGTAAGGAGGTAAATCTAACCAGAATGCATTATTTCCAATATTTTAAACAATATTGAAAGGACCATACATGATGGGTTTCAGTTTCTTACCTTCTCCTTCCAACCTGTCTTTACTGATATACAACCATACCGATCTTCATTTCCATCCACTTTATCTTATTTACCAAACATTAAATCCATTCGTGACTTTGGTAGATATCCAAAACATGTTTCAAATGGTGATCGATCACCAAAGAATGTAAGGCTCGATTGTAAGCATGTAGCACATAAGTTAAAGATTCATCCCACAACTTAGGATGTTTGCTGTCGTTATGTATCGAGAATATGTATCAATGTCTTGTTTACTATTTTTGTCTTCCCGTCATTTCGTGGATGAAAATTTTGTGCTCTTTTGCAGCTTTGTGTCCATGAGTCCCCGTAAAGTGGACCAAAAATCTCCTACAAAATGAGTGTCTCGATCGGAAATGATGGAAGTGGGTAACCCAAATGAACCCATACATGTTGAAAGAACATATGTGTAGTCTATTCAACAATCTCTTTCTTTACATGGAACAAGAATGCACATTTTTTGCCGAAAACGATCAACCACGATATACATGTAATCATGTCCTCTCTTGCCTCTCTTTGACATAGGAAGTCCTCCAAGAAAGTCCATGGATATGTTGTCCCATGGTCGTGGAAGGAACCGGAAGTGGCATATACAATCCAATATTTTGATTTCTTGGTTTTCTTGTCGAACACATTCAACATCCTTTAGTGTACTTAACAATTGTTTCATACATGCAAGGCCAAAGAGTTAACACTCTTCAATTTCTGCCATTATCTTTATTACGCTGTATCACCCTTAAAATGCGAGAAGAATGTGCTTCTCGAATAACATGTGCCCTTTCTGTCTGTTGTATGCACAACTTACCCAGATGATATGACAACCTGTCATGAAAATGAAAATTGACTTCTTCCACTTGAGTACCATGAGTTAGTGATTCATAAATATTTTTGAAATCAGCATCTGTACTATATTGTTCTAAATAACTTTCATGTTTTAAAGAACTATTCTGCAGCACTACTGAAGCATTCAAAGATGGTCTAGACAACATATCAACTACTTTGTTTGTTACACCTTTCTTGTACTTAATTACTAAGTGAAATCGCTGAAGAAATCCCATCCATCTGTAATGGCGAGATTGTTCAACTTAGTTTGTGACTGAAGGTACTGAAGTGGCTGATGATCTATGTGAATCACTATTTCTTTACCCATTAAGTAGTGTTTGCATTTCTTTACACTTTCAACCAAAGAAAACTGTTCTTTATCATATGTCTGATAATTTGCAACTACCTTAGAAAATTTTTCTAAATGAAAACAAATAGGTTTCCCTTTTTGAAGTAAGACTGCACCCATTGCATAACCACTAGCATCTGTTTCAATTTCGAATGGCTGTTGAAGATCTGGTAAAGCTAAGATTGGTGCTGTGACAATATTCTGCTCAAGTGTATCAAAAGCTTTTTGTTGTTTCCCTCCCCACTAATAGGAAACTTTAGAACTTGTTAAAGCATGTAACGGTGATGCAATCAAAGAAAAATGAGAAATGAATTTTCTCCAATATTGAACTGCACCTAGAAAACTTTTAACTTTAGTCACATTCTGTGGTCTTGGACACCTAACAATCACATCGATTAACTGGATCTATTTTCAAATGACCAACTCCAACATGTAACCAAGATAAATCAATGAAGTTTTCCCAAACTCACATTTGGATAGTTTAAGGTACAATTTTTCCCTTTGCAACACTTAGAAGACCTGTTTAACATGCCTAACATGCTCTTCCATACTGGAACTGAATATCAGGATATCATCTAAGTAGATTATGACAAATTTATCAATGTATGGACGAAATCCATTTTTCATAACATGCATGAAAGTTGCTGGAGCATTACACAAACCAAATGGTATCACTAACCATTCAAATAGCCCCTGCCTAGTTTTAAATGCAGTTTTCCAGATGTTATTTTCTGCAATGCGAATTTGATGATACCCACTATGCAAATCCAACTTAGTGAAATAGACAACATTTTTTCAACTAGTCAAGTAAATCATCTGTCCTAGGAAGAGGATACCTGTTCTTGATTGTAATTTTATTTAAGGCCCTAAAGTCGACACAAATTATCCATATCCTGTCTTTCTTAGGAATCAAAATTATGGGTGAACCACATGTAGATGAATTGGGTCGAATGAAGCCTTTTTCAACCAATTCTTGGATTTGTTTCTTTATTTCTTCGTTCTTGATGACTAACATGCGATACATTCCGACATTAGGAAGAGGGGCATCAGACATCAATTGTATCTCATGTTGTATTTCCCGTTTAGGAGGCAGATGTTTTGGTTCTTTAAATAGACTTTGAAAAGAATCTACCACTTTAACCAAACTATCTTTAAACTAAGATTCACAACCTGAAAAAGCATCATGTTGATCCTTATGTTGTTCTTTTACAACCATGAGTACATATCTTTTACTTGAACTTATTAGCCTCTTCATTTGATTAGCAGTATCTAAATCCAAGTGTGTTTTGATTTTATGTGCCCTGACAATGTATTCAATTCCATCTTTCTTAAGATGATATTTATGCTCTTTCCTATGAAACACAACATCACGATCATAAAGATGAAGGACTTCCTAGCACTACTCCACATATGTTTAATGGAATCACATCTAAATCCACTTCATCAATGTAATTAGCTGTGATGGAAAATTTTAAACGACACTGCTTTGTGACATTAATCTGAGTCTTTACTTTTAGCCAACCTAATGGGTCTGGTCTTGGATGATTCTGTGTCTCCAAACCCAATTTTTTAACTAATTCTGCAGATATTAAATTTTTCTGTGATCCACTGTCAAACAATGTATCTATTTTTTTGTGCTTAGAAGTTACCCTTATGTGAAATAATTCAACTCTTTCATCCTCATCCAAATGATTTATGTTTGAAGAAGATGCAGAAGTACTAGAACTTGAACTAGCGTCAGAACTTTTACCTTTCGAAACCATTTCAGTTATTTTCCTTTCATCACCTGAGTCAGAGCCCAATTCTTGTTGGATTGCTGCATTAGCCTTCTTTTCACCTTTCTTTTTCTGGAACTTCTTTGGTTTGAGTTCTGGGTGAAGTTTCCAACATCTGGCTTCATCATGTCCGATCCTCTGGCAGTGAGAACAAGTAGGTCTTTCACCTTCCTTCTGAGCTGTCGCTGTTTTCTTTCCCTTCAAACTGCTCTTCATCTTGCTGTCTTTGGAATCCTTGATTTCCAACTGTTTGGATGCTTTCTGTGAAAACTTGAATGGTCTGCCACCTGATTCAATATGTCTGGCTTGAACACACACTTCATCAAAGTCAGTGGGATTAAACATCAATAATGTATGTTGTAAATAAGAATGTATACTGCCAATGTACTTTAATAAAGTTTCACGTGTATCCAATGGAATACCAAGCGCCAAAGCTTTCTTCCTGAACTCCTGAGTAAACTCCTGAAAATTCTGCCCTTTACCTTGCCTCAAATGCTGCCAATCAATAACATCTTATTGCAAGTATCCCAAAGGATAGAATTGTTTTCTGAGAGCTTTTAAAAACTTAGACCAATAAGAGATGACTTTACCTTTCTGCTTTAAATCTACTTGAGTTTTACTTTCCCACCAGATTAAAGTTGTTCCCCCCATTCTAAGTGTAGCTAACTGAATTTTTGTTCTTTCATCAGAAATGTTCTGAATTCTACAATACACTTCTAACTGTTTAATCCAGTTATCTGACTTTTTAGGATTCATTTCGCCATCATAAATAGGTAGTTCAAATTTTACATCAAGTTTCAAAAGAGATGATTTATGAGGTTTCTTTTCTGTTTCAGAATCTGAACCGGAAGAAGAAGAAGAAGAAGAAGAAGATTGAAGATGATGGAGGGGAAGGAGGTTTATCCTCTTTTCCTTTTCCCTTTTCCTTCTTCGCTGCTTTCGAAGAAAAAGCTGCATCTCTCGCCTTCTTATCTTCATAGAGTTCTCCCAACATCCGCTGCATGTTCAAAAACATTTGCTGAATCTGTTCATCGCCCATGACCTTTACTTCAGGAGTTTCACCTACATCGGATCCTCCCATTGTCGATTGATGAACAACTTTCCGCTTTCCAACTTCTGGGTCGATCTCCTCGAGCATTCCTTCTCCACGTTGCAACCTGGACCTGGTTAACATTCACTGGCAAAAATTGTACAATATGCACCCTGCTTTGATACCAAAATATATGATCTGAAATAGATCTGAAATAGGACTGAATATTTGCCAACAATGAATTGATTGTTAACTTGATTGCTTAGTGTGGAAGACTGGAGGAAAGCAATTGATTTTACGACTTAATCCAAAACTTAAGAAGCATAATTAAACATGAATTTGCTGCAAAGAACAAAGATATAAGACAACAAACATTGATTACAGAGTTCGTCCCTGGTGGACTACGTCTCCGGGTCCGCTTTCAAGATGGGCGTCCGTTTTATTAAGGATTGATCCAAGGAAGCCTTTACACAGAAATACACCAGACTGAACGTGTCAACAGAAAGCTCTCTCTCCTAGCTTTCAAACACCTGTCTCCGTGCCCAATTCTGCCTCTGGATGACCAAGTTACACCTGAAAGAAAAACTGCCTCTCTCTTACAGAATCTGAATGCAAGCCTTCACAAACGCTCTTCCTCTCCATGGTGAAATGGCTAAGTTTAAATAGGCCTTGGGCCAAGTTCATCTCAGGCCTCTTGGGCTTAACGTAGCAAATGGTTGAATGAATTAGGTCTCGGTGCAATGGTGGTGTTACACCTAGCAAAAAGTTACATGGTGATAACTTTAACATAGTGCGCATTAAACTTCCAAAACCCGAAACACTAGAGAACTGAAGACGATACTGTCGATCTTGGACTACGCAAGATCCTCCTGGATCAATCAAGCTACGCATTCAGAACAGAAACAAGAAACTGATGTTCCGAAGAATCCTAATGTCAGTGCAATCCACTCATGTGATATCAATCCATCACATGTTTCCAGTCACTGTAAGATGACATAGAAGATTGATCTAGGATGGTTCGATCCCTCTTCCCTGCAACAATTTTATATATCGCTCCAAGGATCATATCAACTTGTATCGACAAGGATGACTGTCCCAAGACAAGAAGACTGTAGCAGAGAAAGAGATCAAGCCTTTTCATCAACAAGCGTAGAGGACAAAGATTTTTGACGAGGAAGGCAATGTTATGAATAAAATGATATAAATAATGTAAAAAATAGATAATGTTTAGTTAATTAGTAATTAGGTTGAAGAGGCATGTCTACATGGGACATGACTATCCATGAAGAGGTACCTGCCTAGTATATAAGTGGGCCCCTCACTTTCAAGTGTATCAATCATTCATCATACATTTTATATAATAATATTTGTATCCTCAACGACTATTTTCATATTTCAAGCCTTCTGGAGTATTTAACTTGAGGTACGAACTTTGTTCGTTCCAGAATATAACTTGGTAGCTGCTCACGCGTCTGCTTCATGCAGTCAATCATCAAGCACAAATATTGGAAATGGAAATGTCATGGATCCTTCAATGATCAAGGAACAATATTTTGGATTAGTTGATTATGAACATGAAGATGATGATGGGTTGCATGTACTGTTCGGTCATAATCTTCTCCAGGAAACTCACAAGACAAGGATGTCCAACCAAGAGAGGTCCTCCTAGAAAATAGGAGGGCAGATTTTGCAGCACCCAAAATGCATGAGGACAAGCAATTTCGGGAAGGGGGAACTGTAATGTTCCCCTATGAATTAATTGCCTATGGAAGGACAAAATAACCTATCCAACCACAGGCTATAGTCCTATTAAAGGGGTAAAACCCAAATTTTCCAATGTTGGGGCAACATTGTGTAAATGTTGGGTTAGTTGGGGCAAAAGGGCCCAAAATTTGGGGTTGCATTCACAACCCCTCACATTTGGGAGCTCATGAAGGAATCTATAAATAGAGGAGAGTTGGAATGAAATTGGCATCATCGATTTGGATTTGAATATCTTTGATTTTTCTAGAGCTTGAGGCTTTGAGGGATTTAAGGCCCTTTCTTCTTAATTAGTTTCGATGGAGGTGATCCCACCTTGGCTAATCCCTTTGTCTAGTTTCGGTGGAGCTGATCCCACCCTACCTAGACACCACTTTTCTTTGTTCTGGCACAAAGTATTCTCTTGGAGTAAATCGAATGTGTTCTTACTAGTCAGGAAGATACTCTTGTGATCAAGGAATTTACCTTCTCATTCGAAATTTGAGGTTGTTCTAGAGGCGACAAGTGTTGAAAAGTGTAACTAGGTCGGTCTTCATGTTGACTATGTAATTATGTATTTATGTAAAGAAGAAGACAAAGATAATAAAATGTATTTTGGTGTACTTGTTTCATGGGTTTCATGAGCAAGATTTTTATTATGTAGATAGACTTCTTCTTGATGTTTTCTAGGTTCTTGTCTTCTTCCATAATTAGTGTCATATACATGAAGGATTAGTTTAGATATTTATGCTCCAAAGACCTTGTAAAGAAGCTCACAAACAACCCTCAAACAAGCTGGAAGACAAGCTCAAAAAGCGTTGGAAGTTAAGCTCCAAATACAGTGAAGACAACTCTCTAATAATGCTAGAATATACGTGAATAAACACCTTATGAAATGCTTTTCATGCCGGCCTTAAAACTGTGGACAAGTCAGCCCAAAGTCAGATTGATGAGTCGGTCTAAAATTAGAAAGTATACTTCTATATATAAGCTGGTTTGCGGTTCATTTAAGACAAGAAATTTTTGGACAAGTAAGTTCATAACAGTGCAGGTCTGAAGGTAAAAGCAAAGTCTAAAGGTCTAAGGTCTGAGACTCTGAAGGTAAATGCGAAGGTCTGAAAGTCTGAAGGTAAATCCGAAGTATAAATCTGAAGTGCTGTAGGTAACCCCAAAGTGCTGAAGGTAAATTCGAAGTGCTGAAAGTAAATGCTAAATGCTGAAGGCAAGGTACTAAAGGTTAATGTGAAGTGCTGAAGTGCAGATCTGAAGTGTAATGTAAGGAAGGTAAATCTGTGATTTAACTTCCTACAATAAAAGTGTTACTTCTGCTTAAACATTTGTGTCCTGTGCATTTTGGTAATTGACTTGATGAAAGATTAACTAAGAGAATACATAAGCAACACAAGCAAGCTCACAAGTAATTATCAAGAAGAGAATTTGTATTAACCTTAAGCCCTCCAAATTCTCAACATGGTATCAGATCTAAGGTAACAGTTAAGGAAGGGCATCTAAGAGACACTTATGGATCATATTTCAAAAACATCTAAGCAAGTCAAAGGAGGATTCTCTGAAATTTCGAGAAGAAATCACAGTCTGAATGTCACAGTCAACAGTTCGTATCATCTTGGGCTAATTTCAGAAGTATTTTGACAACCTCAGTTCAGTAGTCTAACTACTATACTTCTCGGCATACCTGGTGTAGTTCAGAGTGATACTTCAGGTTTGGTATTATCTACATCAACACTAATATAATCACCCACTTTGATACTATATGTTGGTACATGATTTAGTGTTGCTACAGTTAAGATGATGCTTATGCAAACACCGCAATCTTGGAGAACTCACAATGCAATCACAATAATATAGTGCTATCTTAAAAGAACGATTTCAGTACCAAAATGAGACCTCGGTTTCATGACAGAAATAGCACAAGACATAGACAACCAAAAGAAGGCATTATCATCATTACAACAAGGATCTAATCCTTACCCTTGAAGAAGATCATCCAAAGAGAAAGCACTAACACATCTTTTCTCAACCACCATCGAAGAAATCAAGCTGAAGACTTTATCTACACTTATCAAGTAAGTATCTTTCATTCTATAATCAAATTTGGTTAAATGACTTTGTGTTTGCAATGAGATCTATAAGTTGGTTGGGTTACCAAGAATCCTTGCACGAGGAGGATAGTCACAGTCCTTGAAGAAAGTGAAATCACGAAAAGTCTATGAAGGATTGGAGACATCAAGAGAATATATGTTAAGCTGAAAGAACTATTCTATGCAATAAATAAGGTTATGTCACTTAGACCCGATTTACACAGAATTGAGGTATCAAAGAATGAAGGGATGTCTTCATAAGATCTCAATTGTGAGATCTGGAAAAGATGATAAGATGGACAACATAACAAATAGACAAGAAAATTACCTCATTCAACTTGTGGTCTCTATGCTAGAGTGAAAAAGACAAATCAAGGGCAAAAATGTTGAAGGATAAAAGACTCAAACATTTGCAGAAGGAAAAGGGAAGTTTAGGAAATGTGGAAGACTTATGGACATTACAAGAAAGATGGTCCTAAAGGGACAATCTCAATAGGAGAAAGAAAGGAAGCTCATATCATCGAAAAGGATGGAGGAAGCTGAAGAAAAGAAGTTCAAGGAAAATTACGCAAACTTATGAATAAGGAATTTATTTCTGTTGTTTATATGATAGGAAGCAATGTAGCATCTTGATCGAAGCATGGCAGGAGCTCCTGGTGAATCAGCTCTGGGAAAACCTCTTTGACAAACTTTACTAATAGAAAGTAGTCATCAAGTGCAAGGGTCATCATAGAAACATACTTCTGGGATGTGATGACATATTGGTGAAACAAGCCAAGGGAATGAAGCTCTTCATTCTTAAAAATTGCTACAGGATGACTAAAGGGAAAAATGTATGAGGTATGTATATATTTATATGCTGACATTGGATGCTGTGATGTCATGTCATATGGTTGCAGGTAATATACCTCCATCTTTAGAAGTATGATCTATGGAGGAGTATCGCTCAGTGCACAGATAGATGAAATCAACATAATATGTCCTCATGAAATATGAGGTGGCTGTATATGAACGAGAAACTAGAAAGGTTATAAGTTCCTGGGAATGAAGAACATGTAGAAAGGGAGAGATCATGAAATGAAACCATGTCAAGAGACTGTTATCATCCAGAGGCCAAGAAGATGTGACTAAGAGATCTCCTGGAAAGATATGTAGACTTTGACAAGTCTGGTAAAGAAAAAGACCCTTGGAAAAACATATTAGTAGGAGATGTGTCAATCTGTATGAAGGATGCCGATGATTACAGAAAGATGTCATGGTGAAAGATCATCACTGAGGTAAATTTTGTCTTAAAAGTTCATATGTAAATGTTTCTCTGGATGAATTTATGCAGGGCTGCTAATCATGAAAGAGGATGAATGATCCTGGAAGATGATTCGAAGGAAAGCAGCATGGCACAATAGTAGACCAGAAAAGGAAGTCTGATGAATCACTCTCTGATAGCTGACATGACTTAGGATGGAAGTGATGGATGATCTATGCCCTATGAAGCTAAAAGTTGGAGATTCCTCAATATCGAAATCCATGACATCGAGGATAGGAATTCTTCATGAGTAGCTGGGTGTCTCACCATTGCTGCTAGAGGTCCCTGGTTAAGAGGGAGCCTGATGGTAAGTTTCTTACTTGGAAGAAACTTGGTAATTCCTAAGGATGAGCTTAGGTACATTCTTTGTATAAGAATGAGGACATTCCCTTGTGGAATAATGTCCTCCCTGGTTGAGAGGGAGAGATAGACACATCATTCTGGTTTTGGGAAGACAGAATGGAGGATTGGGTAATCATCTGGCATTCAATACTCTTTGAGAATGTGATAGGGTATTCAAGATAAAGGTAGTTGGGGACCGATATTCTTTGAGGGCTAGCCACCCAAGAGAAGAATAGTCCAAGAAGGTCATACTTTGGGAACACCCGGGTGGAGTATGTACCTTGGAGAGACAATGACGAAGGTGTCTATAAGTCACGTGTCTCGCCAACATTGAAGCCCATTGTCTCGTTGAAGAGATGGGGCTGTTAGTCAAGGCCTTGCACTAGGACAATGCTGGTTGATATGATGCTATACAGAGGCGATTACCAATCCGATTCTTCTTATGAGATTCTTCAGTTTGAAAGTAACCATGTACCTGTATGAATACCTCCCTAGTTAAGAGGGAGTGTTGAAAAGTGTAACTAGGTCAGTCTTCTTGTTGACTATGTAATTATGTGTTTATGTAAAGAAGAAGACAAAGATAATAAAATGTATTTTGGTGTACTTGCTTCATGAGTTTCATGAGCAAGATTTTTATTATGTAGATAGACTTCTTCTTGATGTCTTCTAGGTTCTTGTCTTTTTCCATAATTAAAGTGTCATATACATGAAGGATTAGTTTAGATATCTATGCTCCAAAGACCTTGTAAAGAAGCTCACAAACAACCCTCAAACAAGTTGGAAGACAAGCTCAAAAAGCATTAGAAGTTAAGCTCCAAATACAGTGAAGACAACCCTCTAACAATGCTAGAATATACGTGAATAAATACCTCATGAAATGCTTTTCATGTCAGCTTTAAAACTGTGGACAAGTCGGCCCAAAGTCAGATTGATGAGTCGGCCTAAAATCATAAAGTATACTTCTATATATAAGCTGGTTTGCGGTTCATTTAAGACAAGAAATTTTCGGACAAGTAAATTCATAACAGTGCAGGTCTAAAGGTAAAAGCGAAGTCTGAAGGTCTAAGGTCTGAAGGTAAATGGGAAGGTCTGAAAGTCTGAAGGTAAATCCGAAGTATAAATCTGAAGTGCTGTAGGTAACCCCGAAGTGCTGAAGGTAAATTCAAAATGCTGAAAGTAAATGCTAAATGCTGAAGGCAAGGTACTAAAGGTTAATGTGAAGTGCTGAAGCGCAGATCTGAAGTGTAATGTAAGGAAGGTAAATTTGTCATTGAATCTCGCCTTCTGGCATTGAATCTCCCCTTCTCCCCAACAAAACGGAATTTGCCTCTAGAGGGCACTGTGCTGCCTCACTATGGCACTCTCTGTCTCTCTACAAATGTACTCTCCGAATCTGGAAATATTCCTCTGGCTTCACTATCTTTGCCCTTCTCTCACTGCTTTGATCTCACTGAATCACTTCCGACAACACACAACTGCTACACTGGAAACAAATTTCTCAGCAAAATCGAATGCTCCATCGACTTCTTCTTATAATCCTCTGTTGAGACTTCAATGACCACGATTAAATCTTAATCGATGGCTAGGATTAACTAGAAATCGATCCATGTACTTTTCTAGAACATTCTCACCATGACTTAATTAATTCTAATTAATTAATCATATTCCCTAAGTTTAGACTTGCGAAATATTAAAAACTGCCTAATAAATCTAATTAAGTCGTCTCTAGGTGGAATTTCCAGAACGATTTCTGGGTTTTGGAGAATACATTTCTTCTAGCCTCTCTACCAAATCTCGTGGCTAGAACACATATGATGCTACAAAAACTAACACTCCCTCTTAGCGAGGAATGTGTTCTAGTATTGCAACTGCTACCACAATACACTGTCTCTGTAACATCTCTTGTTACGTAGCTGATGTCTGGCTACTGCTGCCCACCAACCACTGCGCAACTCTGATATGCGCTGCATCTGTGCTGCTGCTGACCCTGCTAAACTGTTGGCAACGCTGCATCTGCACTTCAACTCCCTCTCATCTGCTGCTGCTGCTGCAACCGCAACATTTGCGTCTTGACAACATCTCCTATTACGCTGCTGATGTCTGGCTACTGCTGCCCACCAACCATCGCGCAAATCTGATATGCGCTGCATCTGTGCTGCTGCTGACCCTGCTAAATTGCTGCTGACCCAAGCCGTAGCTCTAGGATCAAGTTTTGCCTAGGTGTTCCCAGGGCTAGAACCTAGTAGGATCAATTTGACATCATTGGAAGAAAATTATTGTTTGATCCTTTCCCTTCACCTTGGCCAGGTTAAGAACATCATTGGGTGCCAAAATCCATTCCCTAACCTGGGCTGGGCCCACTTGGCCATGTGTCCCATTCTTCATCAAAGCTGATTTATTAAGGGCTACTCGAGACTTCAAGTTCCCAAAGGATTTAGGGATTGAGAACCTCTTTTATAAATCTTATTCTTCCATGTCAACCCTCCGATCCTCATCCCCTCTCCCTAGAAGATAAAGTCCCTTGCTTAAAAGGCAAGCAAGTCCCACTCTTCATTATATCCTAGGGAAAGGGTTTCTAGGCTCACTTCACTCCTATTCATTGATCTGTACTTTACAAATGACTTCCTAAAACTACCGGGTCTCCTCCCATCGGCGAAAGTCCGTAAAGAGCAGGGAGTCTTAGCTGTGGTGACAGTGGGCTAAGTCTCCATCGTTGCCCTTGACCTAGCAGTTGCCCTCATAAGAACCTCTCTTAGGTCCCCTGCTGGTTTGAGTGGTAACAATACTGATTCAAGAAGTGGACCTCCTCAAGAATCCTGCCCAACCTGTAGCACTCTGGGGCTACAAAACCAAGTCACCCCACCTCACTCCTGGAGGGATGTCTGCAAACATGGCGAAATCTTCATCCAGCTTGAAGGACAACTTATCGATCTTGGCTGAAGCTGCCTGCTGGTCCTGCCTCTCCTCCTTGTCCTTCTTCCTGAGAGGACGCTTAGTGCTGTAGTGGCCTAGCTCGCTACACCTGAAGCACTTGACCTTAGACAGGTCCTTCTTCTTCCTACACTGCTCTTCTTCTTCCTACGCTGCTCCCCCTGTCCTTGACTGGGACCCTTTGATGCGAGGGCCACATTCTCCTCTTCCTTTACCTCCTTCGATCCATTGCTGCTGCTACTACCACTGATGTGGCTCTTCATTAGATCTCGCCTCAACTCCTCCTGCTGCAATTCTGCCCACATTCTGTCCCATCTTGGCAAGGTTTCTCCGCCCAAAATGCTTTGGACAAACACCTGCCACTCCTTGGAGACAGAGTTGAGAGCTACTCGCACTAGCTCTGTGGCTTGGGGCGCTGACCCTACAGTTGCCAGCTCATCTCGGATCTGCTGAATCCTGGTAAGGAAAGGATCTATGCGCTCCCCCTTCTACATACGGGTACATCTCAACTTTTCCTCCAAGTACATCTTCCGCTGCTCGGAAGATCCTTGATATAGTGTGGAAAGAGAGTCCCACAACTCTTTGGCTGTGCCCAAAGATGCTAAGTGAGATACCACATGATCCTGAACTCCATCAAGGATTAATCTCTTCACCTTTGCCATCTCCTTCTTGTACTCCTTCAGATGATCTGGATCCGTGGGGACAACCACCAGATTATCGATATATGCTTTGAGATCGTACTCATTCAGAAGGAAGTAAATTCTTGTCTTCCAGATCACATAGTTGGAGACTCCATCCACCCTGTCCTGATCTCGCAGCTCGATTGTTGCCATCTCAACAAAATATGCTGAAAACCTCTTTTTCCCTTTTGCTCAGCTGCTACTAGGCTCTACGCACTCCCTGCTGAAGTGAGTAACTTTGCTCACAACGAATGTTGATTTGGAAGGGAAATTTAACTTCTGAGACTAGAAGTTCCCTGAGGAAAATTTTCCCTTAGTGTGTGCTATTTCTTCCACTCGACGCTTATTTTTCTCTAGCAAATTGCTACAAAATAACTATGTCCAACTAGAGATCTGCTCAACAAGAAAAAAATACCACTGCTCCCTCTGCCTCTAGTAATCCTCGATCTGGAGAAATCAGATTTCTCTGTCGCTCTCTCAGAGAAATCGATTTTCCTGAAGAAATTAGCCCTCTTGGCCAAGGAACTGCGCAACCTATGGGGGTTTCGAACTGCTGCTCATGCAGAGCAACGAACCTCCTCTTTCCTTCTGCTACTGAGCTCTCTAACTGATCAACTGTGCTTGATACCATGTGAAAATTCGGTTACCCAAATCCTATTGCAGCAGTTGATGTTAATTCTTCTAATTGTTAATTTACTCAACAATTTATCTGTTGTTTCCTATAGAAAATATCGAATTAAATACACTGCAACCTTCATAAATAAACTGCGAAAGAAGTAAAACGTTGGAAGAACTTTTGGACCAATGTCCTCGGAAAAACCCAACTCAGGAAAACCGGTGAAACAGTTGCGGGTTTTATTATTATGTAGTAGTGAAATCTGAGTACAAACTATGGATGCCCAGACTGGAAATCCAAACAAAGAAAAACTAACAAAAATAACTAGTGAGGAAATTCCTCACTCCACAGACGAATCCGACATTGACCTCAGTTCGAAATTGAGCTATCCCCAACTGCCTCTGCGCAGTCTCTGCATCACTCTACGTAGTCACTACGCCCCTCCAACTCAGAATTGCTTCACTTCTCACTGTCTTGTCAATTGCTGTCTAGGAAATTGATTCTCTCGGCCTTTGGAACCTCTGCCCAACTTCTGGCACTGAATCCCGCCTTCTCCCCAACAAAACAAAATTTACCTCTAGAGGGCACCGCACTGCCTCCTTGTGGCACTCTCTGCCTCTCTGCAAATGTACTCGCCAGATTTGGAAATCTTCCTCTGACTTCACTATCTCTGCCCCTCTGTCACTGCTTCGATCTCACTGAATCATTTTCGGGAACACACAACAGCTACTTTGGAAATCGATTTCTAAGCAAAATCAAATGCTCAATTGATTTGGTGTGTATTCTCCAAGCCCCATCGACTTCTTCTTATAATCCTCCGTTGAGATTTCAATGACCACAATTATATCTTAATCGATGGGTAGGATTAACTAGAAATCGATCCATGTACTTTTCTAGAATATTCTCACCATGACTTAATTAATTATGATTAATTAATCGTATTCCCCAAGTTTAGACTTAGGAAATATTAAAAACTGACTAATAAATCTAATTAAGTCGTCTCTAGGTGGAATTTCCAGAAACAATTTCTGGGTTTTGGAGAATAGCCTCGCTACCAAATCTCATGGCTAGAACACATCCAATGCTACAAAAACTAACAATCATGACGGGTGTTTCCTAGGACATTGTGTCCCTTGCCTTGGGCATTGCAACATTGGCCAGGGTGTTGTGAACCATGCATTTAGGAGTTGGGAGTTTTCTTAGTGCATTGTGATATTGCATGGGGTGTTGTAAATTGTGACATGAACGGGGAATCATGAACCTACCTAGGACATTGGGGGAGCTTGGTCACAGGTCTTACATGATGATAACTTTTTAGTGTAAATGGATCTTAGTAGTTTGGCATAAGATTCAAGTGGTTTTAGCTTGTGGATGGTATAACACCTTTGATGAAGGCACCCTAGGGTTTGATGTGTCTGTCATGAATTCATGATACTATATGATGAGAATCGAGATAAACACTCCATCTTGGGGAGTGCTCTATTCTTCCATGGTATTTTAGGCTTACATATTATGGTTGGAGGGGCCAACCCACTCCTTGTTACATAGATGGACTTCATTACTAGAGAGCTTGGCTTCATTGTTTTATTTTGATGGTGAGGTTGCACTTTATGATGGTCTTACACTATATTCTCATTGAATGCTCCTCTTCTTGCAGATGCATGGAGACTTTCACACGATTTTAGGTCATTTTATCATTGGTAATTGGTCACCTATGCATGTGGAACCTATTGGGGGGTATTATTGGTCTGACCTTGATCCAAGGTTTCTACTCTCTAATGGTCAACCTATGTATATGAGATCCACTACATTTGCCTTGATTTGTGGATGGTTGTTGCACTTTGGAGCCATACGTGCCCCTTGGAGGGCTTGTTACACATCTTTTGGGTTGATTGCACCTTGGAGCTTAAGCTTTGTTGACTTGTAGCACATTTCTCTTGACCAGTCCACCTTTTGGGGCATCTTTTCATCTCTCTTCATGATGAGAAGGATTTCCACTTGGAGGGACTACTTTGCACTATATTTTATTTTAGGAGGAGCTTACATTACCTAGGTTCCCATGCTATTTTGTTGATAGCGTTCACATATGGAGGGAATTCACTCAATCTTCTACCATTCCTTGTACCTTGGGATGATGACACATTGACACAATGAGCTTCTATTATACGTTCCTCATTACATTTCATGGGACGACCCAACATTGGAGGTGACACATGTGGATGAAGCGTTGAAAATGGTTATTATTGATGTCAAAGGTTGCCTAAATGAAAGAGAGTTACATAGTCAAATAGCATACTTGGAGACCTTTCCAATGAGATATGGCACACCTACTTATTTTGTTTTTGGATTATTGATGCCCCATTTAGATACCCTATCTTTGAGTGCATTTTTACTCCAATTATCTAGTTCAAATGAGATTATAATATATATGTTGGAAATCTTATTCCAATACCTTTCCAATGGTATATGACACTCCCTCTAACTCCGCACGTTGAGGAGAAATGATTTTTTGAATATTCATTATACGTTCTGCCACTTGCACAAGTTAGCCTAGATAGTGGACAAGTTGGTCCTGTCTTGACCTCAAATGCACTATAAATAGGTATGAGAAGGAGCATTTCTAGCCACTCGCTCAAGCCAATTTGGGTCTGTCTAAGCAAGCAAAGGAACAATTCTAAGGTTCATACCTCATGAACCAAGAGAAGTAAAGCGAGTTGGAGACATTTTTTGTGGGAAATATTTTTGGCACTCTTTGGGAAGGTTTTTGGTGTTGGTTAGAAGGCGAGTTATAGAGTTGTTCTAGAGGCCAAGTTTCAAACCTATTGAAGGCGAGTTTTAGCTCTATTGAAGACTGAACTTCAATCTTGTTGAGGCTGAGTTTTAGGTTTGTTTTAGGGGTTGAATTCTAGTGTTTGGAGGCAGGGTCCTGGAGTTTTGAAGGCCGAATATAGGTCTGGTTTGAGGGCCAAGTTTAGGTCTAGTTTGAAGGTTGGTTTTGGGTGTTTTCAAGGGTGAGTTCAAGCCTGGTTTGTGGCTGAAGTTGTAGTCTTGTTATAGACCAAGTTTTGGTATGATTTTTGAGGTGGCCGAGTTTTAGCCCTATTGAAGGCGAGTTTTAGCTCTGTTGAAGACCGAACTTCAGCTTGTTGAGGCTGAGTTTCAGGTTTGTTTTTGGGGCCGGATTCTAGGGTTTGAAGGCATGGTCCTGGAGTTTTGAAGGCCGAATTTAGGTCTGGTTTGAGGGCCAAGTTTAGGTGCATTGAAGGCCAATTTTAGGTCTAGTTTGAAGGTTGATTTCTGGTGTTTTCAAGGACAATTTCAAGTCTTGTTTGTGGCCGAAGTTGTAGTCTTGTTATAGACCAAGTTTTGATATGATTTTTGAGGTGGCTAAGCTCTGTTGGGGAACTGTTGCAGGGATCTTTGTGTTGATTTTTCCTTGGCACTTCAGAATCAGGTCTATGTCTAAAACACACTCACAAACTCACTGAAATACCATAACTTTCAAGCACATTGCACATTGGAAATGTAACAACAGTGAATCAATGAAGTATACAATAGCTTTACAAACTGAAAACTTAATTGTATTACAACTTTAATACAACAAACATAGGGATCCCGTACCAGGGCTTGATGTCAACAACACTTCACAATCAATATGCCCAAGAACAAGAACAAACTTGACTTGCTGAAGAAGCGCATCACACCAACCCTTTTAGTCCACTTGTCTTGAACACCTGGTAGGTCCTTCACCACCTATACACACAAAGAATACTGTTGCTCCAATACCTCTGCCTTTAGCTGCTCACAAGAATTCTGCTCCTCCAAAGCCCTTGCACACTTAAGCTCCTCAACTCTGGCTTCTAACAGTGAAGTGGCCTCTTCCAAACACTATACATGAAACCCTAATAATCTGCCTCCACACATTGCTTAGTCACTGTACACAAGGCTTCAAATTGTCTGCCTTCTATCAGTGATCTGCCTCATCAGACTCACTGATCATAGGGCTATATATACCAACACCCATAGCCACATTGCTTCATCAATGATGACTGTATATAGGGCACAAAATGGGTTTGCAATGCACAACAAATCTGCCCTGAGTTTATTGTTCAACGCAACCCTAAACCATGCTATCCAAGCAGCTTTTGCTAGATGAACTTCCATGCATACACCTCGACACTCTTCTCCACGTCATACAAGCCTACTCGCATAAATTTCGGATCTTGCTTCTCTGCTTGAAGCTTGACGCTAGCTCTGTCCCAAATCTGAGGTCACACTAGTCCTCTTCTAGGTCTCGACCTCGCATTGAAGTCTTGGTGTAGTCCTTGAGACCTTGCGGCCTCACACAATAGTCTAATTGAGGCTTATCAGGGCCTCTTTTTAGGGCTCAACCCTCTCCTTAACTTTGGTCCTTTTCTCCTTAATGCAACCTGAAACAACCTTAACTATGACACAAAATTACCACAAACTTCACGTTGCTTGCTAAGCCAAATCGACCTTCTACAAACATAAGAAAAACTAGAACACATGCTTCTCTTCCAAGCTCGACTTCTCCTGTGGTAGTTCAACGTTTTCCTTGGCTTGTAATGCTTCTTGAGAAGGATGCTCTTGGATGGCTTGACCTCTCCTTAGGCTACTTCTATTTATACACTCTCAAATCATTGTCTTTGGTGCTCCTACATCATTAAGATACCTCCACATATATAATTAGCATTAACAATAATATCTTTTGGGTTTTTAGCCCACCAACATGTGCCGAAAGCCTGCCACTTGGGTATAGTGCCCACAAAACATTTTTTTCATGGGTCAACTCACAAAACCAGTACCCCAGGGGTTGTGGGAGTACCTCCCAAGCTACATATCTCAACAGTCCCTCTTAGCGAGGGAGGTACTTCCAGTACTCAGAACTAAATCGTTAGTGACACTAGCCCAATCTCTGGTATCCACCACTGCAGCATACCATGTATAATGAACCACACTGTCCTTGGGAGTGTCCTTGCTTACATAAGCCTCTTGCTTCTTTTTCTCTTGAAATGCCTTCGGGCTATTCTACGGTTCCTTCTTGCTAGCTGTAGAAGTCTCCTTACTCCCCACTGACCATGCACTCTTGTTGGGTTGCGAATTCTCCCTCTAAACCTGCAACTCCCACTCAAACTTGACTCCCTCTAAGTTTCAGGAACTTGCATTGCCTTTTTGTGAATCCTTCAACAAAAATCAACCAACTCTCTTTTCAGCTGATCATTGTGCACACTCTGATTCAACTGTCCCTTCAAAGTAGCTCTGATACCATGTTGATTTTTCCTTGGCACTTCAGAATTAGATCTATGTTTAAAACACGATGACAAACACACTGAAATACCACAACTTTCAAATGCTTTGCTTAGCAGAAATGTAACAAAAATGAATCAATGAAGTACACACTAGATTTACAAACCAAAAACTTGCTTGTATTACAACTTTGATACAACAAACATAGGGCTCTCATACCAGGGATCATGGCCCTTACAATTAGCCCTAATACAAGAAAGACTAGGGCTTGATGTCAACAACACTTGACTATCAATCTTCCCAAGAACAAGAACAAACTTGACTTGCTAAAGCACTTCACACTAGTCCTTTTAGTCCACTTGTCTTGAACACCTGGCAGGTCCTTTGCCACCTATACACAGAGGGAATACTGCTACTCCAATACCGCTGCCTTCAACTGCTCACAAGAATTCTGCTCCTCCAAACCCTTGCACACTTCAACTCCTCAACTCTGGTTTCTAACAGTGAAGTGGCCTCTTCTAAACACTGGATATCAACCTCCAATATTCTGCCTTCACACAGTGCTCTTGCTACTCCAAAGATCACTGTACACAGGGCTTCAAATAGTCTGCCTTCTCTCAGTGATCTGCCTCATTGAACTCACTGATCATAGGCCCTTACAATTAGCCCTGATACAAGAAAGACTAGGGCTTGATGTCAACAACACTTGACTATCAATCTTTCCAAGAACAAGAACAAACTTGACTTGCTAAAGAAGCACTTCACACTAGTCCTTTTAGTCCACTTGTCTTGAACACTCGGCAGGTCCTTTGCCACCTATACACAGAGGGAATACTGCTACTCCAATACCTCTGCCTTCAACTGCTCACAAGAATTCTGCTCCTCCAAACCCTTGCACACTTCAACTCCTCAACTCTGGTTTCTAACAGTGAAGTGGCCTCTTCTAAACACTGTATATCAACCTCCAATATTCTGCCTTCACACAGTGCTCTTGCTACTCCAAAGATCACTGTACACAGGGCTTCAAATAGTCTGCCTTCTCTCAGTGATCTGCCTTGTTGAACTCACTGATCATAGGACTATATATACCAATACTCACAGCAACATTGCTTCATCAATGATGACTGCATTAGGGCACAAAACAGGCCTGCAACGCACATCAAATCTGCCCTGATTTTATTGTTCAACGTATCCCTAAATCATGCTATCCAAGCACCCTCTGCTGGATAGACTTCCGCGCATACACCTCAACAGTCTCCACGCCATACAAGCCTACTCGCACATATTTCAGACCTTACTTCTCTGCTTGAAGCTTGACGCTAGCTCTATCCAAAATCTGAGGTCAGACTAGGCCTCGTTTAGGTCTCAACCTCCCATAGAAGTCTTTCTGCAGTCCTCAAGGCTTTGCGGCCTCACACAACAGTCTTAACTGAGGCTTATTAGGGCCTCCTTCTAGGGCTTGGCCCTCTCCTTAACTCCCCAAACAAAAGCACTTCCACAGGAGCAAAACTTCGGTCGTTTTCTCCTGAACGTAGCCCGAAACAGCCTTAACTATGACACAAATTTACCACAGACTTCGGCCTTGCTTGCTGAGCCAACTCGACCTTCCACAAACATAAGAAAAACCAGAACACATGCTCCTCTTCCAAGCTTGGCTTCTCCTGAGGTAGTTCGACTTCTTCCTTGGCTTGTAATGCTTCTTGAGAAGGATGATCTTGGATGATTTGACCTCTCCTTAGGCCACTTCTATTTATACACTTTCTAATCTTTGTTTTAGGGGCTCCTACATCATTGAGATACCTCCACATCAATAATTAGCATTTATAATAATATCTTTTGGGTCTTTAGCCCACCAACATGTGCCCAAAGCCTACCACATAGGTACATTTGCCATAAAACATCTTTTTTGTGTGTCACCTCCTCACAAACCCAGTACCCTAGGGCTTGTGGGAGTACCTCCCAAGTGACACATCACAACACTTTGGAGGCAGAGTTTGGTTGGCTAAGGCAATGTTAATGGAGCTGTTAGTTCAAGTCGTTGTGATGTTATGGCAATGAAAGGACTAAGCCCTATTGTGGATAGAGGTGTAGTAAAAACAGGGCTTCGTGGACAAGTTTTGTGCTAGCCTTGTGGGCTGCATAAGGTGAGTGTTTAGTGCAAAGGATGATAGGCCGCAAGAAGCAGACCTTCAAGGTTGTAAATGCCTGTTTGGTTCCAAGTGTTTTAAAAAGCCCTATGTAGCAGAATGAAATCTATAGTGTTGAGTACACGCTGCCAGGTGGGAAGACCTTCTCTTTGAACATATAATGAGGTTAAGCAGTGAAAGTTGAACAAGGAATAACAAGAGTTGAGGAAGTTGAAGTGCAAGGTGGGTAGACCTCTTTTTGATCAAATACATAGAAATGATGTGTAACAGATAGAATCTAAAGAGCCAAGTCAAGAAGCCTAGTTGAAGAGCAGAAAGTTAAGGTGGACAAGTCAAGTGTCTATGAACAATCTTGAACGCGCAAACCTGAGGGTTACATGGTTAGATGACAAGTCATTGAAGAATTTGTTGAGGACTAGAAGTTATTGATGATAGGTCCAAGTAACAAATTTAAGACGTAGGTTGGTGCCTGCGGTTTGTTGAGTTGGTGCTCAATTAGGGGATTGGTGTCTCTGTAGTTTGGTGCCTACATTCGTTGAGTTGGTGCTCAGCTAGGGGAATGGAATCTTCTGTAGGTTTGTGCTGTGCTTACTTTGTACAAGGAAGTTTAAAAAATATTTACAAATAAAAGTTGTATAAGTGTTTCTTATGAAGATTTATGTTTCACGATTTATGTGCTTCAAATGTTTTAAAAGATAAAAATAGTTAAAATTAATGAAATACTGATTCACTCCCCCTCTCAGTGTTTCCAAAGATTGGTATTAGAGTAGGTTCCTTAGGACACAACCTGATAGCTTGAAGGTGTGACAAAGTAAAAAAGGTGTGATTCTAAACTCTTGAAAGGAGTCTCCTCCATAGTCATGAAGACAAAATCTTTTAAAGAAGATGAAGACAATTAGAAGAGACAATCAGATCTAGTAGAAGGTTACACCATTGCTTTTGAAGTAGAATTTGTGGATGCTCAAGGACAAAAAGTTAGGCTCAAAAAAGAAACTATAAGGCTAAAAGTGCAGTCACAAATGCTTGAAGAGAAGAGACATAATATTGATGGGCTGAATAGGTAAAGGAGCGGAAGTTGTTGGTACCGAAGTGGCAGGTATGTATGATGAAGTCGAAGGTGCAGATGAATATACTATAATTGACTGAGTTTGAGGTTCAGATGAAACAAAAACTTCTTCCGGATTGTAGAATTGGATCCACTCCTTAATGTCAAGGTCAGACTCGGGCTTAATTTCTTCGAAAAACCAATCTTTCAAAGGACTTAAGTCTAATTCAGACAAAGATTTTACCTCAGATAATCTTAGAGGATCAAATACTATATCAGACAAAGAAGTTTCGGATTTGGATTTAAATAAAGACAATTCAAACTTTAGGTCATAAGGTATATCTTCTAGAGAAAGGAACTTAGCAGGTAGAGAAACCGATCTTACCAACGTAACTGGTCCTGATTGAATGTGTGCAGTTTGATATCAATCTCTTCGAAAGAACTTCTCTGGATCATCAATCGGATCGACTGGATTAGGGTCTGGATTCGCTCTGGTATATCTTGTGGAAGCCAGATCTGCTATGAGGCATTGCAATTATGAAACTCGATCCTATCATCCGAAGGATCAGTTTTCGATAAATTTTTGTCGTACACCCAGGGAAAATTTGTCTTTTCGCTCCCCGACAATGGCGCCAGAATGTTAGCACTTTGCCAGATTCCCAAGGCTAAAGAAGCAATCCCAGTAGAGGTAACCACAGACCAAGCTTTTGACTTGATAGCTAGCCCTATTGTTAAATTTGGGCAACTAGGTCCAAACTCTGGGTTGTGCTGCTCAGATGACGATCCCAATATTTTTATTGAATTCCTCTTTTGGAGAGGTGTAAGATTGATCTAAAGATCATCTCAATCGGATGAGCAGAACATGTACTTTGAATTTATTCCACTTATGTGCTAGGTCGGCTTGAAATATAATATAGACTTAAATGTCTTAAAGGACATGTCACACACCCCAAAGATGCCTATATATTGGAGAGACTTGGAGTTCATTATACACACAATGGGTGGAGGATTTTCTTCTCTCTTGATGGTGATGGAGTTGCGTTCTTGGTCCTGCGTATTTGTGGAGTATTCTTTGTTTGGGTTGTCTTGGGGTTGTGTGTAATACACTTGGCTGAATGACCTATTGGAGACTTTGCTGGTAGAAGCATCCTGCTGATTGTCATAACGCCACCATTCATTATCTCTGTTTTGGCTTGTCTTCCATCGATCTATTGGTATGTTCTATCTGCTTCAGTATTGTGCCCTAATCTGAAATGGCATAGAACATGTTCTCAAATTAACATGGTATTGGAGTTGGGAGAAGACAAAGCCCATTTTTTTTCAGAATCTAGGGCAGCGAGATGAGGAGCTGTAAGTGATAGCAGATGGTTGTTTTGGGTTTGATTTGGAGGCTGCAGCTACAAAAAGCTGCTATGCTAGGCCGCAGGCCATAGAAAGCAGCTGAAGGCAGCATTAAGGCATGTCAAGTGAGGGCAAATCTAAGACTGGTAGTTACGGTGTTGAGGTCGTAAATTCTGGGCTAGATTTGAAAAAAATAAAAATAAAAATAAAACCAGTGGATCTACAATCGAATGTCAAGGCACCGTTACTGATTGGGTTGTAAACTTGCAACGTCTGTAAATGGCCACCTTCAGTTTCCTTTGGCTCCTTATACTAACTTGCTCGGTATTATTTATCGCATTTTTATGGTGGATTGTGCAACCTAGACCAGTCAAGGTTCCAATTAAAGGTCGCCATGTTTTCATCAGTGGAGGCTCAAGCGGAATCAGGTTAGCTTTGGCACACAGGGCGGCACAAGAAGGAGCACGAGTTTCAATCTTGGCACGTAATGCTAGAAGGCTAGTGGAAGCTAAAGAATCTGTAGAGAGTTCTATTGGGCAAGAGATCAGGATTTTTAGTGCAGACGTGCGAAATTTCGAAGAAAGTGTTTGACAAAGCGGGGCCTGTTGATGTATTGATTTGCAATCAGGGCATTTTTACTCCTCAAGAGTTTGAACTACAGTCTGTGGATACCATGCGGTCTATGGTGGATATCAATTTGATGGGTACTATTCATTTGATCAAAGCTGCTCTTCCTCACATGAAAAGGAGCAAAAACAGACCTTCGGCTTCCATTGCTATGATGTCGTCTCAAGCTAGCCAGCGGAATTGCAAGCTCATAACAGAGGAAGATGTGAGAGGGAAACGTCAATGGCACCGACAATGGCATTGACAGCAGTGCGCAGCCGTAGAGAATCCATTGGGGAATCGGACCCGCTAGAAAAAAAGAAAAAAAAAGGGCACCTATGGTCCATTCACGGGTGCCCCCATGTGACCGCCGTGCCAGAGGCCTATTGGTTGCCTGTTGCTCCAAAATCGAAATAGGGAAATTACATGTGCACAATGTGAACTCGATCCCAAAGATAATGACGTGTTCATCGCAAAATGGAATGTATGTATGTATGGAGCAATGTGAACCATGTCGTAATTTCGTTTTTATTTCGCGTCATTTCCTGTAATTACATTCGGCGAACAAGTTCTTGAATATTATTGCGATGGAAGCTTTGATAATGGCGGAACCAGCTTCAGGCATGGGCGATGAAGAGCATAATGACAAAATGTTATGAAGATCGCCCTGAATCATCCACTGTCTCTGTAGCATGTGGCAAAATCTACATGGTTGTGCTGTAGATTGGGCCAGAAGAACGTCTGAAAATTCGGCTTTCTGGCATGGTTATGACACTTCAATAATGTATGGTATGTCTTTCAATTGACTCCCTGGAAACGTAAAATTCTTGAAGCCATTCACTTTTGAAGTAACAGTTTAAAGGGCCATGTCAAGAGAAGCACAAATCTGTTTTTTTTTCTCATAATTTGCTGGAGATATAAGTGTAGTCACTCATACATACATTCTTGTGATAATAAAATTAAGCCGACCTATGCAATTCTTCAGATTGGCTTGTGCTAAAGTTGTTAGTTCGAATCATACATTCACTTGTGGCCTCAGTTTAATTCAGGATAAAAGGTCATCAACGTTGGCCCTTCTCCATATCATTATTTCGGATTATTTCTTTATCAAAGAATAAGAAGAAAACGAGGTTGATGCTTGTTGACAGGAGCTGTTGATCCTCTTTTCAGACCTGTACTTTATCTTGAAGACCTACTGTATCATCATTAAAAGAGGACGACCTGAAGATGTCTGTGAACAGGATTTTTTCTCTTATACAAAGAATCTTGTTTGACTTATAAAATAAGTCAAAGGTTTGCACTATGTAATAATCACTATATGGCAAGAATCAAAATCCCGAAGGTAGACGAAAGTTTGTCCTATTTCAGAGATCCGAATGAGGCAGGGGTGATTCAGATCAAGTGCCAATAAGGACTATATTAAGTAAATTTAGAGGAACTGTACATACTTCACGAAGGCAAAACTCAGAGAAAATCTCGAGGACTTCTCTTAGCAAGGAATACTTGTAATATCAATGTATGATTCTGTTCATTGATTTTTCAGAATCATTGTTGTATGGTCAAAGTCAGTAAGACTCCGAAATATAATCACTGCAAATATGGGTGTGCAACAACACTAATCTTTGAATGAAGTCTTGGCCGCAACCCTGTACTTTTAAAAGCAGGAACCGAGTGCCATCTTGTGGACGAGAAGTTGCAGTCTTCTAGGTAGCTGTTGGAGTGTTTAGGGCTGTAACAAAACCTGTGGGTGCCCTAACCTGAACAGTGACATATGGCAGAATATGTATGACCATGAAGTTTGAAATCTTCAGTACTGTATGGCAGTGTGACAATTACGAAGAAGATAGTGATGTTTATGATAAAATATGGCAACATCGTAATCAGTGATATGACAGTGATGACAGTAGTCGCAAATTTGAGGAGCTAAGAAAGTAATCTGTGATTCTATGTCACTGTCATTATGATAGTGACATAGTCAGACACCTATGTTTACGAAATTCATAGTACCAGTAAGCTTGTGACAGTATCAATCTCACATTGGAGCGTAATGATAAACTTGAGAGTGTGAACTATGAAGTTTTTGCAACCTTCAGTCACGTAGTTGGAGTCTTGAACCATGGTCAGCAAAGCCTTTGAAGTTTTGAACAAATATTGTATATGATACGTGCCAAGATGCATGATAGATATATGACAGTATATGGGTATGATTCTTGGATGGCTTTCACTGTGGAAGAATAAGATTCAGGCCTTTGAGTACATAACTCCTTTTCGAGTTGGTTCTAGGATGCCCTCATTTAAAATAGATGTCTTCTCTCACAAGAGAAGCTGGCATTAAGAGGGAGAATACAATTGTATATGCTCCTGAGCTAATATCATTGCTGAAAGAAAGAAGACCCTCATGGCTCAAGGGTATATGGCTTCAAGGGGGAAATTCCAGTAGAAAAACAAGAAGCCATATAAATACTAGAGGTATCTAACTGCCATGAGTACAATATGAGCCTGGATTATTTGGGAAAGCATCAAGTTTGGAAGGATGTGATGCACATAATAAAGAGTGATGTCTGGGGGTCCCTAGCCCACAGGACAAAGCTGTTGTCACCTCGATCTAAGATCAAGCATGGATCTGATGGGAAAATGTGTTGCCTGAGACTTCTCTAGGAAGACATTGATTATTATTGCACCTGTTGACCACTGGAGTGGCACCTGATGATAATGAGAAGACTCCATGCCCAAGGATGAACCATAAGACATTTGTACCATTGGATATCATCAGATATCATCAGTTCAACAGAGTTTTTGAACTCTACTTCTACTTCTTATCATTTTCTCTTGTATCCAGATTCCATGCCCTACGGGGAATTGTAATAAGTGATGCTAGTAATGATGAGTTTTGAGTCAGTATTGAGTCTGTAACAGGCCTAGGTAGCCTGGGACCTTCCCAGCAAGTGAGTATTACTCTGGGAGGTTTTTTTTACTTGGTTAATTATCATCTCCCTACTAAGAGTTAATAATTAATTGAGTTTTTTCCTCCAATTTTACCCCAAATCCGGAGTACGGCTTGATGGTGAGGCCTTGGGTGAGTCCTAGTGTCGAGAGTCAATGTATATTACCATACTAGATCACACAAAAAATTTCGTGGAATTTGGTTAGGTCTAGGTAGTGATTTTTTCATATTTTAGATTTCCCGCAAGTCGTAAATTGCAATAAAAATTGTAATTGAATTGTAATAAGTGTTGTTTAGAGAAATTGTATGGGGTATGAGTAATCAAAATTACACCTCTCACGCTCAACTTTCTACTATGAGAGACTTTGAGGGGTTAAAAATGTGTTTTGAACCCTCAAAACCCATTTTTCCTAAGTTTAGTGGGAAATCTGGCAATTAATTAAGCCAGAAATTAAATAAATGGAGAAAAATAAATATCCACACATGCTAAATGAGGTGGAAATGAGGTGGAAAATTATGGAGGAGTTAAAGTGAAGTCCCAAGGTGATGTGGATTCCTAAAATCAAGGAAAAGACATGTGCTCAAATAAAATTGAATTTCCGGCATTAAATAAGAACTGCTTACTTGGAAATTCGAATTTGTGAAGTTAGTGCATATTTGGGAGGATTTGGGAGAATATTTGGTGGAGATTTTTGTGGTAAATTGTCCCCACATGGGTTACCAACCATATACACATGTCATTTTATCATAAAATTCGAATTTGGCACATAAGGGAAGAAGAAAATGATGTCCACTTGCCATAATTCGATTTTTACACTTGGCATTGGAGCTCCACTTACCAAATTCGAATTTGCATTGAGATCTCCTCCCTCTCACCACTTGGCATATGGTTCTTCATTGGAATTTGCTCCCAACTTTCTATATAATAGAGCCATGGGCTCTCATATTGTATCGTTGTTTATTAGCTCTTGTGCTTGCGGAAGCGTTGCTGCCTTGTACACTTTCAGAAATATCAATAAAGACTTTGGGGTTTCATTCATGAGGTGTTCCTCCTTTTGGAGTGTGATGAATTGTTGATCATTGGTATAATTCCTTTTACTCATGCTTTGATCTAATTTGTTTCCATATGCTCTTGTAGATTTGTTAATGTAGAGCTATCATACATTGACATTTGATTTAGGAGTATGCTCTGGGTATAGAATGCTCTAGTTGGTTTCAAATAAATCTCTAGAGTTTCTTATCATTGTTTATTGCTAGATCTATATGGAACTAATTCTTGATTGAAGTTTTGTAGAGGGAACATCTTGTTGGGATCAAAGAATCAAGTGTAGAGGGAAGTCTTTGGAGAGACCAACCCACTCTTGATACATTCTCAAAGGAGCTCTCATTTGTTCTTTGAACTTTCATAGTCTTATCTTACAAAGTGGTTTTGCAGGGGTTTTGGGACATAGCTTGTATACAAGCCGAATACTTCTAAATTTGAATATCTTTTAAAACATTATACTTCATTTCTTTCATTTGCTATCTAAGAGCTTGAAGATGACTAAGCAAATAGGAGAGTTTACTCGAACTCTAGCCCTTTGTAAACTCTTGTGCAATATTTTGTAATTTTATCTATCTAATATTTGATTGGTTTTGTAGCCCTCTTCCGAACTTTTTCTTGTGACAGCTTGAGTGGACAACTGCAAGAAATTACTAACTAGCTGTTGCAGGACCTTTGGGCTCTGAATTTCAAATGAGGAAGATAACTCTTTTTTCTTTGGTTGTGGGAATTGAAGAGGCTTAACTTCTCTTCTCCTATTGTAAAGTCTGAATTCTTTTGAGTTTTTTTTTTAGAAATTCTCATGGAGGAAAAGTCTATGGTCTCAATTTTTATTTGTAAAGACTTTCCTTGGTTTAGAAAAGGCCTCATGGTCATTTCCTTCTTGTAATATTGATAAAAAATTTCAGTTTTTGTTGTGGGAGTGTGGGTTTTACCCATTGGCATCCCTATCTCTCCATTTCAAAGGAGAGAATTTGTAGATGGTTTGACTTAGTGGTTTTGACATTTCCATTTTCTTTCACATCACATATGCATGCTCTAATTGGGAAGTAACACAAATCGCATAGTCCTTTAATTTCTTAATTTGCAATCTCATTTGCCATCACTTACTTATGTTTTGTGATCTATTTTTCATTTGGATAAGTTTCAAAATATACTACAAGTAAAGAAGCATAGCACTTTCAATTTATGGCAACTTGAGTTATTGTTCTAACTATGAAGCATATTTAATGGAATCATCTCCATCTTTTACATAGCACTTGCAAACTCACTTTCATATCATTTAGGCATTTCACTTTTCATACTAGACTTGCATCTCTAAAATTTACCTCCAACTTAAGTTGGATGAATAGACGTTTTAGGGACCCTCTACCTCTATGGACTCCTCACTATGAGATCCAAATATTTGGGCGAGAGTGAGGTCTGAGGATTAGAGTTCAATTGTAACCTTGCTTTAGAACTAATTAATAAAATAAACCAAGAGCTCTATCTCATCACATTTTACTTGCAAAGTTCCCAAATTTTTTGCTATCTTGATGGTTTAAAGATTCACATGCAAATATTATCTCAAGAAGCACTTTGGATGCAAGCATTTTAATTCCTTAAATTATGCAACAAGTTTAATTCTATGGTATTTGGAAATTTGCTTCTACTTTTGCAACTTCATTGCATGTCGTCATTTTAATGATCATTATGCTTATGGATGATTGATATATCTTGTTTCATTGGCAAATACCCTTATTTGGTGTTGCAAATTTAATTGCATGTTGTGATCTTGGTCTAACATTTGAGTTTTTCTATCATCTCATTTACATTTTCCAAAAGTAGAACACTAAATGTTTCCTTACGAGCAAGATAGTTTCTCATGCTTTGATTCATAAATCTTTTTTATCTTGAGAGCATTTCTAATATCTTGTGCTAACAGTCTTTTGTTTCCATTTCAGGATTACTGTGTTCTCATCTCTTTGAGCATTTCTTTTACTTTTGAGCACGTTATTTGTAAAGGCACTGGTTAAATGGTTTGTCATTATTTCAGAGTTGCTCATAAATGCTCATGAATCTTAAGAAGTAATCTATTTAACTCTAACAACTCTCCTAGAAACTCACATCCTTTAACTTAGTTTTCCATTTAGGGACCACCCCCCCATAGCTAACCTAGGAGATAGCTTAAACGGAGAGAGTCGAGAATAGGTGACAGCGCCTTCTCTGAGTTCCTTGCCACCAACCACACCTTGTTGGGTTAAAGGCTTTTCCTACTAACTGTAGGTAGGTGTAGGGGGCAAGCGATAACAGCACCTATAATCTATTATTACCCTTGCTGCTATGCAAGGATGGAATCTTCATCAGATAGATGTGAAGACTGCCTTTTGGCATGGTGCGAAAAAGGAAGAGGTGTAGGAAGAGCAACCTTTGGGGTTCGAAGTCCAGGATCAGGACACCCATGTCTGCAGGTTGAAGAAATCCCTTTATGGGTTGAAGCGAAGCACCCAGAGCCTGGTACGAGAGGATAGATAGCTACCTGATGAAGCTGGGTGTCACTCGTAGTAAGGCTGATCCGAACTTTTACTTCAAGATTGATAGAGAGAAGCCTTTGATTCTGTTGTTATATGTGGATGATCTCTTCTTGACTGATGCTGACTCTCTCATTCATCAGTGTAAGAGGGAGCTCACTTCTGAGTTCGAGATGAAGGACCTAGGACTGATACATTACTTCTTAGGCCTGGAGGTTTGGCAGAGACCTGGCGAGATTTTCCTTTCTCAAGGAAAATACATTGTAAAGCTTCTGGAAAGATTTGGTATAGTGGACTGTAAGTCCGTATCGACACTGATGGAGCTCAACTTTAAGAAGTTGAGTGGTAGCGCTGCTAGGCCCGTGTTAGCTAATCCTACTGAGTATCGTCAACTAGTAGGGGCCCTATTGTTCTTAGTGAACACCCGTCCGGACATATGTTGTGCAGTGAACACTTTGAGTCAACATATGGTTGATCATAACATTCACTGGGTTGGTGCCATGAAACTCTTGAGATATCTCTTAGGCACGATAGACCATGGGCTGAGATACACTATCGTGAGTATGACACTCCATGGATATACCAATGCCGATTGGGTTGGTAGTGTGGTGGATCGCAAGAGCACATCTGGATGCTGCTTCACACTTGGGTCTGCTTCGTATAGGAAGCAAA
Organism: Pinus albicaulis; assembly: GCA_034641835.2. Classification (NCBI taxonomy): domain Eukaryota; kingdom Viridiplantae; phylum Streptophyta; class Pinopsida; order Pinales; family Pinaceae; genus Pinus; species Pinus albicaulis. Next base: position 65,833 of record JAXQQM020057951.1, on the reverse strand, counting down.
AGTCGGTAGCTTTGAGCACCGCTAAGGCCAAATACATTGCAGCATGTATGGCCTGTTGTGAAGCCACTTGGGTGCGAAAGCTCTTCAGTAAGCTGTTTGAGCATGTGCTAGATGCCACCGTTATCCTTTGTGATAACCAGAGGGGGATTCGTTTGTCAGAGAATCCCGTGTTCCACGATTGATCCAAGCATGTTGATGGCTAGTACCACTTTATCCGGGATATGGTACAGCGAGGCGTCGTAAGGTTCAATCATATGGGAACTGATGAGCAGGTCGCGGACATTCTTACAATGCCCTTGGGGAAGGTCATGTTCCCAACCTTCCGTGAGAATCTTGGAATTGTGGAAGGACCCTAATTGGAGGGTCTTGTTGGACGATGAGCTCTGGGAGCTCTCGGGGGGCTTTTGGGGATAGCTTCTTGGTGCTATAAGCAACCACTGGGCTAGGCTTGCCGAACCTAGTTGGTGTGCTTCTACCCCACCGTGATGATATTGAGCTGGTTTACCTCTCTTTGATCTGTGCCCCGTACGCATCCTACCCATGGAGTTTTGGACTCATGGGAAGTACCTCTCATTTGGCCAATGAGGTGGGAAATGTGAATAGAGACCATAGCAAGACCGATGGATGCATCGGAGATTGCCGTACTCTCTATGTCTAGGATGGCACGTGTCCAACCACTTGATCTGGGATTAAGTTTAGTGAGGTTTCGGACCTTCAATTAACTTCGGGTCAGTGAAACTAACTTCGGGTCAGTACATGACTCTCTCGAGTCCAAGTGAGGTTTTAGACCTCCAACTGACTTCGGGTCAGGTAAACCAACTTCGGGTTGGTATGAGACTCTTTGTGAGTCCTATAGAGGTTTTAGAGCTTTGGGCTGAATCTGTCAGCCAGGAATGATATCTTTATGACTGACCCACTTCTGCTCTGAAATAAAGCGGCCAGCAAAGCAAGTTTCGGCGGGATGACGCACGATGTTTGGATTGCACTAGTGGACGGAGTTCTCCCTAGTTGAGAGGGAGTGTTAAATTTAGGCAACTAGGTCTAAACTCCGGGTTGTGCTGCTCAGACGACGATCCCAATATTTTTATTAAATTCCTCTTTCGGAGAGGTGTAAGATTGATCTAAAGATCATCTCGATCGGATGAGCAGAACATGTGCTTTGAATTTATTCCACTTATGTGCTAGGTCGGCCTGGAATATAATATAGACTTAAATGTCTTAAAAGACGTGTCACACACCCCAAAGATGGCTATATATTGGAGAGACTTGGAGTTCATTATACACAATGGGTGGAGGATTTTCTTCTCTCTTGATGGCGATGGAGCTGCGTTCTTGGTGCTACGTATCTGTGGAGTATTCTTTGTCTGGGTTATCTTGGGGTTGTGTGTGACACACTTGGCTGAATGACCTATTGGAGACTTTGTTGGTAGAAGCATCCTACTGATCGCCGTAACACCACCATTCATTGTCTTTGTTTTGGCTTGTCTTCCATCGATTTATTGGTATGTTCTATCTGCTTCAGTATTGTGCCCTAATTTGAAATGGCATAGAACATGTTCTCAAATTAACACCTATCATGTCAGAGAGGGCTCTCTCCAAAAGGTCACAACCAAGAGGGTTGGATGAATTAGGGTTTTTAGGATAGATATTGAGTGCATGGGTTGTTTTGATTTGATGTGGTTGGGTTTCAAACAGATGAAGAAATTAGGTCAAGGGAGCTAGGTCAGGGAAAATGAGATAGGGTTGTAAGGATTAATGGGGCAAGGTAGGCATAAGGCTTATCACTTAAAGATACATGTGATGGGATGGTTTTGAGACTGAGGAGAAGCTAGGAAGAGCATGGGAGATGTATTCTTCCTAGACAGAGGAAAATGGACAAACTATGATCAATTCCCCAAAACAGAGCATGAGCAAGCATGTGTTCTGATTATCAAACTTGAAAGAGATCATACCATAGAGATGAAGTGAACATGAATATAATACATTCTAACATATGAAACTGAAGAAAAGACGGTGATAAACATCATACCACAAGTATCCCAAAAAATAGCCGCAACTCTTCTTTATTAACTAGCCAAACTGAGTACAATAGTTCCTTAATCAACAAGCTAACATCCAAACTGATTCCAACCCTTGCTAAGAATGAAGAAAGGGACTAAATAGACATCAAAACATCATTCACTCATCCTCAGGGATCGAATCCATGAGGTGAGGAAGAGATCCACAAAATACTGAACTGAAAGCTAGAGTATAAGATGGTCCAAGTGACTCAATCCTCATTACATTCAACTGATTCATTATGACTCAATGATGACTTTTACCCGATGAATCTACCCGTAGGTACTTATCCTTGACATAATTACATTTACCATGATGAATTACATAAGTAGAAACATGATTTCTTGAAGAAAAGTGACAATTTCAGAGAAACTTGGAAAAAAATTTGCAAATTGGTCATTTGCGCCCTCCATATTCAGGGCCACTTTTGGCTGACCTACAGGTGTCCAAATCAGGCCCAAGATGGCTTGTTGGAAAGCCCTGCCTGTCCTCTTTCTGAATATGCCTCTAGTTCTGAAAATGAAGGTCATTTGCCCCCTCAAAATGTGATTCTCCCAAGATTGGTATTTGCGCAGCGCCTAGATCAAAAAAGGGGCAGAAAGGTGATTTTTTGATGGTTTTTTGAGCTTTTCACCTATCAAAACTGCAAACCAAGGCTGGAAACATGGTTTTCTGAGATGCATTGGTCATTAGGAATCTAATGGTGCCTTTCTTTCCCTCAAAAAATGTCCCAATTATTTGCGTAACGCCTAGGGCGTTGCGTAAATGCCCAATTTTCTGCTAAATGTCTGTCCCAAAAAACATAGAAATTTCTAGATTTTGCAAAAAAGTTTGGAATGGCTGATGATGTATCTAGGCTTGGAGGGAAGCCTCAATAAGAATGTCCAATTTCTTCTTCCCCTCCACAGTGAAATCTTCAATTTTTGCATTGGCACTTTTGAGCTTGGCCAATGCAATTTTCTCCTTCAGTGCATTGTGTTTGACTTTCCTCTTCAATAGGTCATTATCCTTATTTGCCTTTGCTAGCAGCTTCTTCAAGTGTTGATTGGCTCTATCAAGCCAATGCTCCTTGTTCTCATTGATCACAATAGCAAGCTGCTCATTTAGGGTTAGTTGATCAACAAGCTCAACTTCCCTTTGCCTCTCTAGAGCTAGAGATTCTTTCAGCCCTCTAGTTCTAGGTTTCTTCCTTTGGGCTTGTTTCTCTTCATCATCAAGTAAGCCATACTTCTCAAGTGTTTCATCTAGCATTGGTTTGGCCTTTTCAGCCTCCCTTTGAGCAGTGACATACTTTACCTCATCAATGACCTGTTTGGTCTTCAATTGCTCCTTTTCTTGCTCAAGGAAGTCTATGACATATCTGGCCCTGTCAAGATTAGTTTAGAGCTCACTAATCTTGGCATCCTTCCCTTTGATGGCTGCTTTGGTGATTTTGTCATTTTCATCGTCATTTAGGTCAACTAGCTGAAATTCCTACTCTGTTTCATGAGTTTGCTCCTCATCATGAATGACTGGCTCAATGACCTTCTCTTTGCCCTTGTCCATCTGCTTTGTTGTTGTATAAGGCATGGCGCCTTCCACTCCATGTGGAGCAAACACATGGCTGTGGCCTCTCTGGTAGGTTTTTGGCAATGGCTCAACCTCAACCATACTAGCCCATTTAGGCTCAAAGTCCTCAATCCTGCTAGGTGACCCAAAATCATGATGAGATGGAGATGAAGGAGGTGAAGGGTATTGATTTGATGATGATGAATGTGCTATGGGCTGAGATGGAGGGATGGAAGTGGATGGCTGGGATGATGAAGGGACATTCTGTGCATGCTGAGTGGATTGCTCATTGAAATATCATTAGCTATGAATGTGCTCCATGCAATGTTTAGTTGATTGAGATGGTGGAGGACTATGATTTTTATGAGGGAATGATGAAATACGCTTCTCATTTGCTGTTCATACTCCTTCTGGGCAATGAATGCCATTTTCTCTATACTCTGGAAAAGATAATAAGGTATGTTGAACATCCCTACCCTAGTGAAATGCATTAAAAGCTGGATGTGATAGGAGTAGAGCCTTGAAAATCTGCCTTCACATGAAAAGTACTTCATGACTATCTTCATCATTGGGGCATATCTATCTAGGAGGTGAGAAAAAGGAAAGAACCTCTTTGTTTGGTTTTGGTGTCTTGGTTTAAAGAAGAAGTCAAAGTCCTGTTTCTTCAACTTACCTTTATTGAACCACTTCTTCCCAACATTTGGGATCACTGTAGCAGCTGAAATAATGGCAGTGGATAGAGTAAAAGTGACACCAACTAATGTAACTTGGTTGTCATGGAGTCCGGATATGAAAATAGTCAACATGGGATAGTGTTGGACCCTTTGAATTTTCTCATACAAATCATAACAACCCACATGTTTGAAGCATGCCACAGTCAATGGAGAAGCCAAGAGTTCCCTAGTGTTGGTAGGTTCAAGTCTGAGCACTCTTCCACCTTTATGTGGCCTCCTCACCTCTGTTTCCTCTCCTTCACTGAATGATGTGTATTCTTTCTCTATTGCCATGGTGTTTTTTGTCAAAACTCTAGGGATTAGGAAAGGGAAATGGGAAAGGGAAAATGAGGGAGATATTTGTTAGGGATATGTGAAATGGGGAGGGGATAAGGAGTAGTAATATGATAGATTTAGGATAGGGATTTAGAGATTGGGAGCCTAGGTAGATGTAACACCTAGGGCTTAGGGTTTTGGGAGGAAATTATAGGAAAAGGGAATTTTGCAAATGAGGGGTTTGGGAATGAGTTTTTATAAGTGTGGAAAGGATGCAAAGGGTAAGGGAGTGAATTTTGAAAGTTTTCACAAGTGTAATGGGATACTAGGGTTTTTCCTCAATTTAAACACCAAATTACAACCTCAATTTACAAGACTTCAACACATAAACTTATGAAAATGGTTTATCATGGCATGAGCATCTTACTGGTTTGCTAGAGGTCAATGACTGAGTTGGTGGAGCTTTGAAGACAATTTCTCACCACTTGAACACTTTCTAGGGCTTGCTGGTCATTTGCGCCATGAACTGTGGATTTGTGCCCTCACTTGAGCTTTTGTGCCATCAACTGAACATTTGCGCCCTTGACTACACATTTGCGCCCTCGAGTACACATTTGCACCCTTTGCTACACATTTGCGCCCTCTGCTGAGTATTTGCGCCCTGAATTGGGTATTTGTGCCCTCGTTTTAGCATTTGCGCCCTGAAATCAGCTCTTTTGCCAATTTCGCTCAGAAATTCGAAAATTTTGGTCACTTGGAGTGCTTGCTTGATGTTTGGAGGAGGCAAATGAATTTTGAATTGATGTCAATAAGTCATAAATAGCTAAGTGAATTTGAATTTGAATTAAAAAACCCACTTTTCTAATGTCTCGTTTCACTTTTTTGAAAACTTTTGCTGATTACCCTTTCATCTGATTTTTCTTCCTTGCAAGATGATGCTGGTTTGCTAGAGGTCAATGATTGAGTTGGTGGAGCTTTGAAGACAATTTCTCACCACTTGAACACTTTCTAGGGCTTGTTGGTCATTTGCGCCATGAACTGTGGATTTGTGCCCTCACCTGAGCTTTTGTGCCATCAACTGAACATTTGCGCCCTTGACTACACATTTGCGCCCTCGAGTACACATTTGCACCCTTTGCTACACATTTGCGTCCTCTGCTGAGTATTTGCGCCCTGAATTGGGTATTTGTGCCCTCGTTTTAGCGTTTGCGCCCTGCCTTTAGCATTTGCGCCCTGAAATCAGCTCTTTTGCCAATTTCGCTCAGAAATTCGAAAATTTTGGTCACTTGGAGTGCTTGCTTGATGTTTGGAGGAGGCAAATGAATTTTGAATTGATGTCAATAAGTCATAAATAGCTAAGTGAATTTGAATTTGAATTAAAAAACCCACTTTTCTAATGTCTCGTTTCACTTTTTTGAAAACTTTTGCTGATTACCCTTTCATCTGATTTTTCTTCCTTGCAGGATGATGCTGCTGGTGTTTGACACTTCACTTTCAGTTTGGCATATGTGATTTGAGTTGACAACTAGGGATAAAACTTATTACATATAGGAAGCATAAAATCACATAAAAAATGAAATAAATGAAAACTCTGTTTTTTGAATAAAATTACATATTAGTATGAAAATCATAGTTTAAAATCAAAATTACAACTTTAAAAATGATATTTACATGCTGATAATCCTCTGCAGATGATAAGGAAATGTTTATTGAATCACTCTCATACCTTTTGCTGACCTTATTGAGATGAAATGGTGCATTTTGGATTTTGAACAATGAAACCTAATGACCTAATGGGACCTTGAATGACCCGACTCCATGGATGACTTTGACTAACATAAGACATAGTGAAATGAGCATTTCAAAAGTGTTTTAATGCTCAACAAGACATGAAGGTGGGCCAACAAATGTGAAATTTTGAGGGAGTGAGGTTTTATGACTAGGGCTACCATCTGTGAATCAATTTTTTGCGTGACCTAATGGAATGATAAAAATTTTTTGAGTGGGACTCCTAAAATGAATATAAAAAGAATAATTTTGATCACTGATGGCAGAATGCATATTCTGACACTAACACGACACATCACAACACTTTGGAGGTAGAGTTTGGTTTTCTAAGGCAATGTTGATGGCGCTGTTAGTTGAAGACGTTGTGATGTTATGGCAATGATAGGACTAAGCTCTATTGTGGATCGAGGTGTAGTAAAAACAAGGCTTCGTGGACAAGTTTTGTGCTAGCCTTGTGGGCTGCGTAAGGTGAGTGTTTAGTGCAAAGGATGATAGGCCGCAAGAAGCAGGCCTTCAAGGTTGTAAAACCCTGTTTGGTTCCAAGTGTTTTAAAAAGCCCTATGTAGCAGAATGAAATCTATAGTGTTGAGTACAAGCTGCTAGGTGGGAAGACCTTCTCTTTGAACATATAATGAGCCTAAGTAGTGAAAGTTGAACAATGAATAAAAAGGGTTGAGGAAGTTGAAGTGCAAGGTGGGTAGACCTCTTTTTGATCAAATACAGAGAAATGATGTGTAATAGATAGAATCTAAAGAGCCAAGTCAAGAAGGCTAGTTGAAGAGCAGAAAGTTAAGGTGTACAAGTCAAGTGTCTATGAACAATCTTGAAGGCGCAAACCTGAGGGTTACATGGTTAGATGACAAGTCATTGAAGAATTTGTTGAGGACTAGAAGTTATTGATGATAGGAAAGTAACAACTTTAAGACGTAGGTTGGTGCCTACGGTTTGTTGAGTTGGTGCTCAATTAGGGGATTGGTGTCTCTGTAGGTTGGTGCCTACATTTGTTGAGTTGGTGCTCAGGTAGGGGAATGGAACCTTCTATAGGTTGGTGCTTATGAAAGTTGTAAATTGGTGCTTACTTTGTACAAGGAAGTTTACAAATATTTACAAAGAAAAATTTTGTAAGTGTTTCTTATGAAGATCTATGTTTCATGATTTATGTGCATCAAATGTCTTAAAAGATAAAAATATTTAGAAATAATTAAAAACTGATTCACTTCTATTGTTAGGATATTCCGACACATAGGAAAGGTAGAGCAGTGTGTGTGTTTCTTCAACATGTACATTTGTAGCTTATATAATCCAATTTTGGTTCACACTGTGTGATCCCATTAGCTTTATCTCTCGGTATTAATGACACTTCGACTGTGGCTTAACACCCAATTGGTCCATGATCTCTATTTAAAGAGCATGGAGGGTCATTTGTCTAGTAACCGTTTATGAGAGAAACATATGTAACTTTTCCTTTTATATTAATAAATTGCTTGAAGTGGCCGCATTGGCTTAGGTCGTGGACTGTTTCCCTCTTCGAGGGTTTTAACCACGTGATTATAGTGGTGTACTGATTTGTGATCTGTTTGTGAGCGGTGACCTTTGGTTCTTGATCTAAGGAACTTACCCCAAATTCCTACATGGTATCAGAGCCAATGTTATCGGAACCGAACCGGTCATTGAATCGAAAAACCTTATGGACCGGGAACCGGTCAGAATCAGACCAAAACCGGAAAAAAACGGGGAAAAAAACCGGTTTACCAAAAACACATAAAATATTCATATTTTAAAGAAAAAACAAATATATTCATGTGCATCCATATGAATCCAAACCATTTATACACAAATATGCAAAAGTTCTCATTTATATAGCAAGTAATAGTGCATACAACCAAAATAGCACTTAGTGCAAAACATTGTTGAACTTAAAATGTTACAAACATCAAGAAGCAGGCTCTAAAAGGCCTCTATAGTCCAAAATAACATCATAGATCATATTATTATACTACAAGCTACAGCTACAACAAATCAATGATCAAATCATCAATCGTCAATCATCATCCTGATCATCCTCCTTATCCTCATTTGAAGAATGAGTAGCATCCAAGTCTACAATGGGATTATGGCTTGATTCCCATGGCCCTTGATTACCCTCTGAAATTTTGGAGGAAATCAGCTCCAAAATCTTTTGAAATCAACTATGTAGCAACCCCAACAAAATAAAAAAAATCTTCCACCAATTGCAAAAACCACTGAAGAAAACCCAAAGATCTTTGGGAAAAAAAATCTTTGAAGTATCTCAAAAATCTGCCAACCCAACAACTCTGCAAAACTCAAATCAACGCTTAAAATCTGCAAAAAAACTCCCTTAGAACAACCCTACAAAAAACTCTCTGAATTCTCCTCATCGAACTCAGCTCAAGAATTGCAAGAGACTCGAATGAATAGCGTGAGTGAAATAGAGGGGGTGGGGGTGTTTAAGTAGCTTTAGGGGGGGTCTAGGGTAGAATTAGTAACTAGTAAAAATAATAATTTTAAATTTTTTTTTTTAAAATAAAAAAAAAAAAGAATTTTAAATTTTTTTTTTTAGTGCCCAGCCTTGTGAACCGATGGAACCGGTCTCTGAACCGGTCCGAACCGGACCGGTACGGAACCGGCCAGTCCGGTGACGGAACCGGTCGGTTTGGTACTGAACCGGTCATTTTCGGTTCAGAGGGCCAGTTCGGATCGGTTTTGCCTCCAAACTGGTCGGACCGGCCGGTTTTTCAGAACCGGTTCGGTTCTGATAACACTGATCAGAGCCCATCAGCTTGAAAATGAGTTGCTTAGTTTGGACCCCAATAATTTCTCCTCTATTGAAGATTTTTTGTCCAAATTCAAGACCCTTAGAGTTCTTTTAGAAGGTTGTAAGGTCAAAAAGGAAGATGGTAGTCTCATTTATTGCATTCTTACTAAGCTTGGCCTTGCATACTTTGTATTTGTTTCCGCCTTCCATTCCCCTAGAGAAGCCATGATTTCTTCAGGAACCACCTACAAGAACCCATCTTTTGATGCTTTTTGCGATTCTTTGATAAGAGAACAAGAAAAACTCTTACACCTTGGTCTTATCACTTCTGGAAATGCTTCTAAGAAAGCCTTAGCAGCCCAACGACAATCATATCAAAAGAATCCCAAGAAGTAGTATCCTAAAAAGTATGGTCCGAAACCAAACAAGGGTCCTAAGCAATTTCAGCCGCAAACTGAAAAAGCAACTCACCAAAATGATAAGGCAAATAAAAACAAAGGGAAGAAGACAGATAGACATTGCAACTTTTGCAATCGTGATGGCCATATAGAGTCCAAATGTTTTAAGAAGATGGAAGCCTTAGAAGCAACAATGAAGAAGCACAACATCAATTTGGAGCACTCTTCACCTTCATCTTCAGGAATGGCACTTTCTGCTTGTGGTTGTCAAGCATCAAGATCTAGTTATGCATTAAATGTATCTTCCTCTTCTCATTCTCATGAGTGGCTCATTGATTCTGGAGCTTCTTATCACATGGCCAAAAATAAAGCCATGTTTTCTTCTTTAAATGATTGTAACACCAAACATATTTATGTTGGCGATGATAGATCTCTTAGTGTTGTAGGATCTGGAACCATTCATCTTGATAATGGTCAGTTTAATGATGTACTATGTGTTCCTACCTTGTCATGCAACCTTCTCTCTGTTTATCAGATAACTCATTCAGGTGAAGGGAAAATAGTAGAATTCTCACCTCATGATGTTGTAATCAAGGATCTCAAAGATCCTAAACATATTTTAGCTACTGGCATTGCTGATGATTCCACAAGGTTGTATAAGTTTGACAACTTTGGGTCATCATCTCTTCCCTCTGTTTTTGTTGCTCATAATGATGATGTGAGCAAACTTTGGCATGAGTGATTTGGTCACTTAAACTATCGCTCTCTTCAAACTCTATGTAAGGAAAATATGGTGACGGGCCTTCCTATGGTATCTTGCCGAGATGGTGTTTGCTTCGGATGTGTACTCGGAAAACATCATCGGGATAGTTTTGACAAACGTGCCTCTTGGCACGCTTCAGCCCCTTTGCAGCTTGTGCACAGTGATTTATGTGGTCCACTTCCTGTTGTTTCTTTCTTTGGTTGCAAGTACTTCTTAACTTTCATTGATGATTTTTCTAGACGCACTTGGGTATACTTCTTAAAACTCAAGAGTGAAGTTTTTAACATGTTCTTGGCCTTTAAGACCTTTGTTGAGAAACAATCTGGACATCAAATTCTTAAGTTAAGATCAGACAATGGCGGAGAATATGTTAACAACAAATTTATCAACTTCTGCACTGAGCATGGCATTCAATTGCAACATACTGTTCCATATACTCCACAACAAAATGGTGTAGGTGAAAGGAAGAATCGCACCTTAAAAGAAATGGCTAATTGTATGCTTCAATCTAAAGGACTTGGTCTCAATTTTTGGGCAGAAGCCATTAACTATGCAAATTACATAGTAAATCGCACTCCTACTAAGGTTTTAAAGAATATAACTCCAGAAGAAGCTTGGAGCTCAATCAAACCAGATGTAAGTCACTTTCGTGTTTTTGGAAGTGATGCTTGGGCCCACATTCTAGATGCGAAACATAAAGCCTTAGAACCTAAGAGTGAAAAATGTATTTTTGTTGGATATTCTGAAGATGTCAAAGGATATAGACTTCTTCAACCAAAATCCAAAAATATAATCATTAGAAGAGATGTAAAATTTGATGAAAATATATTGGCCTATGAGCCTAGTTCGGCGGGTGTGCCACCTTTGGCTTGCGAGCCTGATTCGACATATGTGCCACCTCTCTCTCTCTCTCTCTTCTATTTTTAATAGCATTCCTTCTAGTTCAGATGATGACAACGAGGATGACAATCCTCCTCCACCTCTTGAAATTGTTCCTTTTACTCCACTGCTTCCAAGATGGGTCCGCTCTACTCGGGATGCAGCAGGTTCTCTTGCCGGTGACCTTGCCGATCGACGATGTACATGTTCTCAGTTTGAAAGAGCCTCTTCCTTATTGGCTCAAGTTCCAGAAAATCCTGATCCAGAAACCTTTGAAGAAGCCTCCGGTCATCTAGATTGGGATGAAGCTATGAATGAAGAACATCGCTCCTTATTGGTGAATGATACTTGGGATCTTGTTCCTCTTCCAAAAGGAAGAAAACTTGTCAGATGCAGATGGGTTTACAAAATAAAGTTTGGACCAGATGGAAAAGTGGATATACGTAAAGCTCGTCTTGTTGCTAAAGGATTTTCACAAGTTGAAGGCATTGACTATACTGGAACCTTCTCCCCTGTTGCCAAAATGAATTCTATCTGCCTTGTTCTTTCCCTTGTTGCCTCCTTTAATTGGGAAGTCCATCAGATGGATGTTAAATTCGCCTTCTTACATGGAGTTTTACATGAAGAAATATACATGGAACAACCCCCTGGCTTTATCCAAAACGACTCTAGCCTTGTTTGTCGCCTTAGGAAGTCTCTCTATGGTCTCAAACAAGCTCCTCGGGCTTGGTATGCCAAAATGGATAGATTTCTATTAGATAATGGCTTTTCTAGGTGTCATTCTGACAACATTGTCTACACCAAGAAAGTGGGTAAGTCCTTCACCATCCTTGTTCTTTATGTTGATGATCTTATCCTTACTGGTAGTGATCCAAACCATATAAGCCATGTGAAGTCTAGCCTCAAAAAGAAGTTTGAAATGACAGACTTAGGACACTTGCATTATTTCCTTGGTCTTCAAGTCTTGCAATCCAAGGAAGGCATTACCCTCTCTCAGTCCAAGTATGCCTGTGATCTTCTACACCACTTTCACATGGAAGACTGTAAGCTTGCCTCTTCTCCCTTTCAGTCTGGAGTCAAGCTTTTAGTCAACTGTACTACCCCTGAAGTTGATGCTACCTTATACCGTCAACTTGTTGGTAAACTTTTGTATCTAACCCATACCCGTCCTGACCTTTCCTTTGCCGTTGGTCTTGTCGCTCGGTTTATGCACCAACCTCATGAAAGTCACTGGAAAGCAGCTAAAAGAATACTTTGATATATTCGAGGTACAGTTCAGTTCGGGATTCATTACAGTGCAGGAGCATCTCCATTGTTGATTGGTTTCATTGATTCTGATTGGGTTGGTGACCCTGATGATCGAAAGTCTACTACAGGATATGTATTCACTCTTGGTTCAGGACCTATTACTTGGTCTTGTAAGAAGCAAAGTGCCATGTCTCTTTCTTCAGCAAAAGCGGAGTATCGTGGTGCAGTTGAAGCCAGCAAGGAAGCCATGTGGCTTCGTCAGATCCTGTCATAATTTAGTCTTCATCAGCAACATCCAACTACACTTTGGTTGGTGTGATAATCAGAGTGCCATTCAGCTATGTAAAGATTCAGTTCAGCATTAGCGTATGAAACACATTGAACTCAACATACACTTCATCAGAAAGCTCATTCATGATCGTGTTCTTGAAGTGCAGTACTGTCCAACCAATGATCAAGAAGCCGATATCTTTACAAAGGCTCTCACAGAAGCGAAGTTTACCAAACTTCGATCCATGCTTGGAGTTCAAGAAAGTTGTCATTAAGGGGGGATAGGCTCTAATGCCTCCTTCCTTCTCCTATTGTGTCAGTTTTGTAAATCCTTCAATCTTATCCCAATTTGTTCTTAAGGGGGGATGTTAGGATATTTCTACACATAGGAAATAGGCTCCTTTTGTGTCACCTTTGTAAATCCTTCAATCCTATCCCAAGTTGTTCTTAAGGGGGCATGTTAGGATATTCCGACACATAGGAAATAGTTAAGAATAACTTAGTTTGGTGTAGAGTTAGGTAAATTGTGTTTCTTTACCATGTACATTTGTAACTTATAATCCGACGATCACGATTTGTAGTGTTTCGACGGTTATCTCTCTCCTCGGTATTAACCACACTTGATCCGTGGCTTAACACCCGATTGGTCCATGATCTCTATTTAAAGAGCATGGAGGGTCATTTGTCCGGTAACCGTTTATGAGAGAAACATATGTAACTTTTCTTTTTATATTAATAACTTGCCTGAAGTGGCCGCGTTCGCTCAGGTCGTGGATTGTTTCCCTCTTCGAGGGTTTTAACCATGTGATTATACTGGTGTACTGATGTGTGATTTGTTTGTGAGCGGTGAGCTTTGGTTCTTGATCTAAGGAACTTACCTTGTAAATTCCTACAAGTATTTCCAAAGATTGATATTAGAGTAGGTTCCTTAGGACACAACCTAATCGCTGGAAGGAAGACCTCATAAACACATATGGCAAAGTAAAAAAGGTGTGATTCTAGAATCTAAACCCTTGAAAGAAGTCTCCTCCATAGTCATGAAGACAAAATCTTTTAAAGAAGATGAAGACAATCAGAAGAGACAATCAGATCTAGTAAAAGGTTATACCATTGCTTTTGAAGTAGAATTTGTCAATGCTTAGGGACAAAAAGTTAGGCTCAAAAAAGAAAATATAAGGCTTAAAGTGCAGTCACAAATGCTTGAAGAGAAGAGTCATAATATTGGTGAAACAAATGTTGTCCTCCTCGTACTTCAAGCCAAGAAAGCAGAAAAAAGAGAAGAAATGTTGTCAAGTCAGCTAAAGGAAAAGGCCAAGGATTATGAGAAGCTAGAAGCAGAAGTTGATAAACAAATAAAAGAACAAGAGCATAAATTTGAAGAAGTCATCTCCTTGAAAATTTTGCTACAAGAAGCTAAGAGAAGAAAAGAACGAATGAAAACCTAGTTGAAGGAAAAAGAAGAAAATTGTGAGAATCCTAAAGCATAAATTGTGTCATTAAGGAATGAAGTAGACAAGCTCAACAAGAACTTGAAAAGTTCACAAATTTTGGATCCTTTTCTCAATAGTCAAAGATCACCATACAACAAAATAGGTCTTAGTTACGTAGGCGAGATTTCATACAAAGAAGATGCAAGTGTTAGGTCACCAAAAAATAAAATTGAGGAAAATCCTGAAGGTTATGCTAATATTCTTCAAAGCCCCAACCATAGTAGAAGCAAGGGAAGAAGTGAGGATGAGTTTGGAAGAGCTACTATAGCTAGAAGCTATGCCAATGCCCCCAAGATGTCCCTACACAATACACACAACAGTGAAATAGGAGACAAGGATCAAGAAAGAGTTGAATCTTCTCCAAAACATAACAACTTTAGAAGAGCTGCTTCATCAAGACAATCCTTCTAATCCAAGCATCAAACTATATTTCTCGGTCACTGTTTTTCATGTACAGACTTTGGACATAAAGAAAAGGATTTTAGAGCCTATGCCAGAGATGATTTTAGAGGCCCTTCTCCAGACCTCTAGAAATAAAATTACAAGTTATCAAATCAGAGGTCCTAATGGCTATAGTAGCATAAATCATAATTCATTCACTCCCTTATTTGAGCACAGTATAGAATGCTACAAATGCGACAGTTTTAGGCATATAGCCCGTGACTGTAGAAGTAACATGACATGATTTCCTAAAGAAACCAAGGAAGAAGATATTTTTACCAGGTGTTAGGCCAGGAAGGTAACTCTCAATTTTATGATTTGCATTAATGTGAGCATCATTATATACATGAAGAGGGGTGACCTTTGAGATTCAAATTCCAAGGTTTTTTCCCATTCTAACTGTTCAAATTTCTCTGTTTACATATTTACACATTTTCATCCAATCCCTGCGGATTAGGTGTCTAACATTTCCCCCCTAAATCTGAAATGGTGTTTGTGGGTCCAAGCATCATTCTAAATCTTTCAAACTTTTCTCTTCCTAGTATTTTGGTGAAGATGTTTGCAATTTTCTCATTTGTGGAACAATGTTGTAGGTGAATAGTCTTGGCCTCTACATGATGTCGAATCAAATGATACTTTGTGTTGATATGTTTGGTTTGATCATGCAATTTGGGATTCTTTGCCAATTTAATTGCAGAAGTATTGTCAATCAGAAGTGGAGTAAAGCTCACCTGTCTCTCCTATGAATCTTCAAGAATTTTCTTGAGCTACACAATCACCTTTGTTGCTTCTGCAGCTACCACATATTCTGCCTTTGTTGTAGAATCTGCTGGAATTGACCGTTTGAGTGACCTCCAGGAGACAACCCTTGATTCAAGACTCATAACATAACATGAAGTAGGCAATCCATTCTCGTTATCTCCATTGAAGTTTGAATCAGAAGATCCAATCAAGCCGAAGTTAGGGAAAATTTTAAGGATGGAAAAATATTTTGAAGTTTAAAAAATTGGCGAATCTCACTAGTCCCTAATATGCAAACTATAAAATTTTTATTGATGTACTTGTAAAATTATTCAAATTTATAATGATATTATATATATTTTCTATACAATTTTGGCGATTTTTAAGTTAAAATAATTTTATATTGTAAAATTTGGGCGAATCATTTTTATAAAAATTTGGGCGAATAATTTTATATTGTAAAATTTTCCATGGCTGAAGTTATCCACTTGTAATATTTGAGCCCAAAGTCTTGAGTACCTTTCAAGTACTTTAGAACTGTTTTGTAGCAGACCAATGTCCTTCACAAGGTTTTTGCATAATCTTGGAAAGGATTCCAACAACAAATGAAATATCTAGTCTGGTAGTGGTGACATAGATAAGACTTTCTACAAGTTGTCTATACTTAGTTGCATCCTCAAATTCATTTCCTTCTTTAGATGTGAGATTCAGATTTTGTTCCTTTGGAGTGGACAAAGGATTGCATTCAACCATGCCAAACTTGTTCAACAATTCTGCAATGTACTTCTTTTGATAGAGGAATAAATATCTTGGATGTTGGGTCACTTCAATGCCCAAGTAGTAATGAAAGTATCCCATATCTGATATCTCAAATCCTTTCTTCAAAATTTTCTTTATGGATGCAATATTTTTTTCATTGTTCCCTATTACCAACAAATCATCTACCTATACCACAAGATAGACAACAATTTTGCCAACTTTCTTGACAAATATAGTTACTTCATCAAGATTTAAGTGTTTGAAATTTAATTTCAGAAGATGTTTAGTCAAATTTTCATATCGGGCTCGTTGTGCTTGTTTTAGGCCAGCCGCCATACAAGGATTTGATGAGTTTGCATACTTTTTGTTTTTGTCCCTTCACAACAAAACCTTTTGGTTGAGACAAAAACATTTGCTTTAAAGTCTCCATTCAAGAAAGCAATCTTTACATCCATTTGATGAACTTTCTATACATTTTTAGCTGCCAAGGAAAAGAGAGCTTGGATGGTGGCCCATTTTGCTATGGGGGGAAAAGGTCTCTTTATAATTGACACCTTCTTTCTATGCAAATCCTTTTTTCCACGAGCCTTGCTTTATGCTTGTCATGTGAGCCATTTGATTTATACTTGTTCTTGAAGACCCACTTGCAACCAATTGGTTTGGTTCCAAATGGAGAGTCCAAATGCTTCCATGTTCCATTCTTTATGAGAGCATCGTACTCCTTCTACATTGCTTCTTTCCATTCATAATGAGAAGTAGCTTCTTTAAAGGAAGTTGGTTCAAAATTAGTAGACAAATATAATTCACAATCATAAGAAACATCCATATCATCAACTGAATTAGAATCATCTACTTTTGTTTGGTGGAACTTCTGTCTTTCTAACGTCATCACGATCAACACTTTGAAGTGTTTTAATGAGCCATTTTGGAGGACCTTTCTAAGATGGTACAAAATGTTCTGTTGATTGAGATGGGGCTGCATCAAGATTTAGCCTTCAAATCCTTTCAATCACATCACTCAAAGGATCTTCCTGATCGAAAGAAGTGGTTGAAACTTGAAACTTCACGAGGGGGAGAGAGTGCTTCAGAAGGAGAGTCCATAAATTGATACAAGATAGGTATCCCCCCTTGAAGATGTGGAATCTCATTATTAAAAATCACATCTCTAGACAATATAAACTTCTTATTTAGCTCATCATAGAGATGATATGCTTTGGTGGTATCTGAGCATCCCTAGAAGATGCAATTTTGTCTTCTTGCATCAAGTTTGCTTCTTTGTTCCCTAGATTTCAAGGCATAGCAGGTGGAACCAAAGATTCTGAGATGCCTTATCGAAGGAATGTGGCCATACCACATTTCATAAGGAGTCTTGTTTTTGAAAGAATGAGATGGATATTTGTTTTTGATATATACTACACATAGAATTGCATTAGCCGAAAACATCAACTTTACATTTTTGGAGAACATCATTGAGCGAACCATATTTAAGATATTCCTGTTTATTCTTTCAGCTATGCCATTTTGTTGAGGATTGTATGGCATAGTTGTTTGATGTTGAATTCCATGTTGGCAAAGATAGTTTTCAAATTTATTAGGAGTATATTCTTTTCCATTTTCAATACAAAGATAGCCAATATGTGATTGTGCATCATTTTCAATCCATGCATGAAATTTTCCGACAATTTCAAAAGCTTCTGATTTTACTCTTTATTAGTTATACCCAACACATTCTGGTGCAATCATCAATAAAGGTCATCTTATATTTATTTCTATTTGTAAAAGGAACATGTATAGGGCCACATAAATAAGAATGAACTAGTGCAAGCTTTCTACATGCTCTGGAAGCAGAATCATGAAATGGTTGTTTGCTATGTTTTCCTAGGATACAGGGATCACATTGCTATAGTTTCATTGGAATAGTTGGAAAACCAGAAGCACCATTTCTTTTCAGCAAACGAAGGCTGTCATAATTAAGATGTCCAAATCTTGCATGCTAAAGAAGACTAGATAGCAATGTACCTTCACTTTACTGAGAACTGTATGTAGATTTTTGTGCATAAGCAAATGTTCCTTGCAACTTCAATGGTCTTTCTTGTGAAAATTCCCAGATCCGAGATCTGGAATCCCTACTGCAACTAGTTGAACTACTTCTCCTACTTGCGGATCTGAATTAAACAAGTTATTTAAGATTTCTTCTTAAAATATCGAAGCAGTTTACTGAAACAACCTTCACCCATTAAAATACATTTGTGAAAACAAAAACTGAGCAAGAAAGAATAATGCAAACATGGGACACCGTTATTTTTGGACAATTGTCCCCGGAAAAACCCAATGCGGGAAACCCGGTGCAGCAAATCTGAGGGTTTATATATTATACATTAATTTTCTGAATATAAATCTGGGATGCCTTTCTAGCAATCCCTGCAGAGAATATGACTGACAAAGAGATAGTGAGAGAAATCTCACACTGATTCTGGAAGGTCAACTGACCAACAAACCTCGAGTGGAAAGCCCTCCACCGCGCTGGGCAGTCTCTGCATCACTCTGCATCACTTTGTGTGGGGACTGCGTGGCTTCTGCGCTGCTGGTCTTCTGCTGGCCGGATTTGCCCTTCTACTTCTTCCGGTCTCACACCCCGGCGTTCCGGCATTGGATCTGGCTGACTCTCAGCTGAATTTCAGATTCACTCAAGGCTGCAGCGTTGCCTCTGCGTGGGACTACGTTGACTCTGCGTAGTTGCTATGTTGGCTTTGATGATCTTCTCCCTGTCTTCTTTGCGATGTATTCTCGAGTCAGGTTAATCTCCAACTGGAATTACTCTGCCCCTCACTGCAATCAAGAATCACTTAGATCTGATTTTCGTCCGAGCACTTGCTCCGTTAGGAGAATTTGATCTCTAGATCCTCTCAATGTATCTTACAAATGGCACTCAAGCCTTCCTTTATAGTCTTCTCGTTGACAAATCAATGACCGAGATTAGATCTCCAATCAACTGCTAAGATTAAATTAGACTTGATATGATTTTTCCAGAAGTTTCACCCATAGTTTACATTAATACTGATTAATTATTTTAATTTCCTAAGTTAGACTTAGGGTCCTTATTAAAAATAATTATCTTTTCTTATAAAACTGTTTCTGGGTGGAATTTCCCAAAACGATTTCTGGGTTATTTGTAATGCATGTGTCTAAGCCTCTCCACAAAATTTGGGGCTTAGAGCACATCCGATGCTACCAAAAATCAACACTCCCTCTTAGCGAGGAATGTGCTCTAACCATTATGTCCTGCTGCATACTGCTCTGACTCTGGAGCATGTCCTTTTGCGCTTATGATGTTTGACATGCTGTCCACCAACTACTACGCTACTGTTGCAGTGTACTGCTGCTGACCCTGCCACGATCAACACCGCATCCGTACTGCAACTCCCTCTCAAATGCTGCATCTGCTACTAGCACTGCCACTGCTAACTCTGCACTACAACTCAGCTGTTGAGAGAAGCAACTGAAAAACATCCATGAATCTGAACAAGTGTTCAGGATGCATCTCGGTGCTGTAACACTGACTGCTGCTAGTCACGACGCTGTCCCTTTGATGCACTACGCTGCTGCTGCTCTGCACTGTGTTCCTCTGCGGTGCTGCAACTCTGCTCTGCGCTACTCAGAAGTTAGCGCTGCTAACCACTGCATCTGTCGTTTCTGCACTCCTCACCGAATGAAAACTCCTCCAGCCTGCTACTGTTGATTATGGGCACCTGAAGCAAGGTTGTGATCCGAGAGGTGGACTCCTCCAACATCCTGCCCAGCTAAAGTTCTTGCGAACTTACATCTCAATGTCTCCCCATCTCCCTCCTGGAGATGTGTGTGCACTCATGGCATACTCATCCTCATCGATATTCGCGGCTGCAACCTTCGGATCGTGCTTCTCATCCTTGTCCTTTTGCTTCAAAGGACACTAGGAAGTGTAGTGACGAAGTTCACCACACTTGAAGCACTTGATCTTCGAGACGTCTTTCTTATGTCTACGTTGCTCCTGCTGTCCCTTGGATGCAAGGGCTGTATCGTCCTCCTCTTGCTTCACCTTCGTTCCACTGCCACTGCTATCATCAAGTTTGCACTTGACGAAGTCTCTTCTTAGCTCTTCTTGCTAAAGAGCAACCCACATATCTTCCCAGCCTGGCAAGGTTGCTTTGCCCAGGATACTTTGGACAAATACTTGCCAATCTTCGGTGAGTGCATTCAATGGCAGTGTCACCATCGCTGAAGAAGGGGTAGACCCCACAATTGTAAGTTGTTCATGGATTTCCTGAAGCCTAGTTAGGAACAGAATTATGCGCTCTCTTCTCCTCATCTGTGCCATCCTCAGTTGTTGCTCTAAGTACATCTTCCGCTACTCGGAAGATCCCTCGTATAGTGTGGCCAAGGCTTCCCACGCTTGGCAGTATCTTTGCCAGTAATATGGGACACAACATTGTCCTTGACTCCATCCAGGAGTAGCCTTTTTGCCTTCGCCATATCAACCTTGTACTTTTTCAACGGATATGGATCTGTTGGACAACTATTGTATTCTCCACGAAAAGCTTCAGATCATAATCATCCAGAAGACAAGAGATCCTTGCCTTCCAGATCATGTAGTTAGAGGCTCTCTGTAACTTGTCTTGATCTCTAAGCCCGTGAGTTGCCATGGCCGTTAAATCTGTCGAATCTACTCATCTTCTTCCCCCACTGCGTAGTGCTGGGCAGGCTTATGCATTCCTTGTGGAGCTCGTAGATCTGCTGCTTAGATCTTGGAAAAACTGAAATTCCTCGGCTAGGAACCTCTTGAGAGAGAAAATTCCCTCACTGTGCTGCTTCTTCTTCTTCTGACGACTTTCCACTTGACAAAATCTAGATTTTCCTGTAGAAACTGCGTCCCATCAACTCTGCGCTGCTCCCTTTGGCTCGACAAAATTCCAATCTGGAGATCTTACCTCTTTGTCGACTCACTCAGAGAGAGATCTACCTGGAACTTCAGCCTTCAGGCCTGGACTGTGGAATCCCTCTGGGGATTCGATTTGCTGCTTTCTGCAACTCTTCAGCCTCTTTCTCGCGCTAGATTTGCTCTTCCTGTTTCATAATGCAAGCTCTGATACCATGTGAAAATTCCTAGATCCCAGATCTGGAATCCTTAATGCAACAAGCTAAACTACTTCTCCTACTTTCAAATATGAATTAAACAAGTTATTTAAGATTAGTTCTTAAAATATCGAAGCAGTTACTGAAGCAACCTTCACCCATTAAAATACATTATTGAAAACAGAAACTGAGCAAGAAAGAATAATGAAAACATAGGACACTGTTATTTTTGGACAATTGTCCCCAGAAAAACCCAATGCGGGAAAACCGGTGCAACAGATTGGAGGGTTTATATATTATGCAGTAATTTTCTGAATACAAATTTGGGATGCCTTTCTAGCAATCCTTGCAGAGAATATGACTGACAAAGAGTTAGTGAGAGAAATCTCACACTGAATCTGGAAGCCTGACTGACCAACAAACCTCAGATGGCCAACCCTTCACTGAGTAGCGCAGTCTCTGCGTGGGGACTGTGTGGCTTCTGCGTCGCTGCTACGCTGCCTTTGCTGATCTGCTCTGTGTCTTCTCTGTGATGTATTCCTGGCTCAGGAAAATCTCCAACTGAAATTACTCTGCCCCTCACTGCAATCAAGAATCATTTAGATCTAATTTTCTTCCAAGCACTTGCTCTGTCAGAAAAATTCGATCTCTAGATCCTCTCGATGTATCTTACAAATGACCCTCAAGCCTTCTTTTATAGTCTTCTCATTGTCAAATCAACCCGAGATTAGATCTCCAATTTGTTGAAAATTTGGTAGGGCAGTGTTTAATTCAATTCTCTTACTTGATGGTTGCTTATGTTATACTTGTTATGCTTCAATTACTTAGATCTTGTCTTCATTAGCTTATTATATCTTTCATCAAGTCAATTATTAAAACATAAGAGACAAAGAATTTTGGCTCTTCAAGCTAGGGCCAAAATCTCTTCCTCTTGGAGAGGAAAACCCACAAGTAATTCTTCTTATAGATCTTCAATTGACAAGTACCATTACCATGACCTAGACCCTTGACTTCAATATGTCTCCAAGACCTTGTCACTGCTCCACTAGTCTCCTTATGATGACCTTCTTTACTACACTGTCCTGCACCAACCCTAGGGAAGCTTGGTCCCTATTCTTCTATCCTTGTTTTCTAGACAATGCTCCTTGGATTACCTTCCAGTATCCTTGCTGCACTAGTCTGAGACTTCTTTCTAGTTGTGTTGCCTTCTTCTCCACGCTGTTTATATGCCTTAGGTTCTTTCCAAACAAGGTGAGGTTCACACTAATTGTAGCCTCCTTTACATTTTGTATTCTCCTGATATATCTGAGATATAGTATTCGAGTAGGAGACCTACGAAATCTCCTTCTTGCACTCCTTGCAAGATCCTTATCTCTCGTTGTTATGGTACGGTTACCTACTGTAGTTCTCGTGTGTAACCCAGAAATCCGAGACTGCTAGCACAAAACAGAGATCCAAAGGATCTGCCTTCCTTCGCTGCACTAGTCTTCTCCTCTTTGCATCAAATCGCAGACTATTCTTCCTTTTCGATCTCAGACTTGTCCGAAATTTTCTGTGTAGAAGTGAGCCACAATACCTCCTTATATAGGGTCTGTCTCCCTCTTTCAGGCCGACATGATCTTGCTGGAAGGGTGTAAATTTTTGTAGATGTTCCATGCTTGATGCAACTTTACTTTTTATCCCCAATATCAGTCAGCAATCACATAAGCAAGAAAGTAAAATGCAGATAGAACATACCAGTAGATCGACAGAAGACAAGCCAAAAATATATGTGTGTTGGTGCGTTACGATGTAGCAACAAAACTTGTACACTTGTTGACTTTGATAGCAAAAATGGCTTTAATTATAAAAATACACGAGGTATTTGAATAATAATATTTTATTAATAAATGTATATGATAAGATATAAGATGATTGAATGATTACAATAAGGCCTGCTTTTATACCCATGCAGGTGCCTTTTCACGAATGGGCATGTCTTTTAGACATGCCTTTTCAGTTAACTAATGACTACTTAACATAATCCTAATTGATTAATTAGTAATCATATTTATTCTATTTATCTTATTTTATACGAATTTTATTTGTTACATTGCCTCTTCCTTCAGAAGCTTTGTCTTCAAAGCTATATTTCTAACAATTTTCTTCACTTCGGATTATTTGCGAGGCATGTCATTCATCAATGGTACCTTCCTTGTAAAATTCTCTCTAATGTTGTCTTTAAAACTAGTTTTTTTTTTTTTTTTGGAAACTAAATTTTTTATTTTTTAAATTAATTAATTAACTAATTATTTATTTATATGTTATATAGTTATAAATTATATATTTTATATAATTATAAATTATATAAATTATATAATTATATTATAACTAACTATATTGAAACTGTCCACCATAACCTTCAAATGCCACGTCGTCCTAAACTTAAATCCATGTTGCGGTGCCCGTCATCCACGTATCCGAAGTATCGAATAGAGTCGATTAGAATATATTAACCAACGTAGCGTTATCGTTAACCAGTCGTATCGAATCGAAGTGGCCATATCCGCACCTGTGACTGTTGACCGAGCTAGGATGTTGACGGTCTGTCAGTATTATACAATGCCCAAAACACAGATACGCTGATGCCTAGCCCGATCGATTGTGAATACATGGCAGAGCTCAACGGACGGAAGTTGATGACTCCGCGGTCACATGATTCGCGAAGCAGGAGTTCCATGCGCTCGTGGTGCAGCTGTCTTCCGCCACTGCCATGAAGTTTCTCAAGACGTTCGGAATTGTCATCCCTCCGAGCAACATGAATTTCTGTTATAATAACAATATGAGCAAGAAGATTTACTCCCCATGCAAGAGTAGCAGTGGACACCAAAACCTGAATATGGCCATCAGCAAGGAGGTCTTCTACCAACGTTCGATCTGCGTGATGGGTTGCAAAGCCATACGGCAATAGGCCTCTCAGATCATTGTTTTTCACTGATTCGGTCTCTGTTTGGAGAATCTCCCGGGTAGCAAAGCGTCCAAGTGTGACATTTGCAAGAGCTGCATCTCTTATAGCACGGGCTGTCTTTGCTGTTCTTTTTTTGGAACGCACAAAGACCAAAATTTGATGCTTGCCAGCAACCACCATCACCTTTTCGTAACGCACATCATTCATCAACTGAAACCTCTGGAGTGGCTTCAACTTGGCTTCAATATGGCTTTGATACTACTGTAGCAACAAAACTTGTACGCTTGTTGACTTTGATAGCAAAAATGGCTTTAATTATAAAAATACAAAAGAGGTATTTGAATAATAATATTTTATTAATAAATGTATATGATAAGATATAAGATGATTGAATGATTACAATAAGGCCTGCTTTTATACCCATGCAGGTGCCTTTTCATGAATGGGCATGTCTTTTAGACATGCCTTTTCAGTTAACTAATGACTACTTAACATAATCCTAATTGATTAATTAGTAATCATATTTATTCTATTTATCTTATTTTATACGAATTTTACTTGTTACATACGACAATCAACAGAATGCTTCAACCAACAAAGTCTCAATACGGTCAACCAACCAGAAGTGTCACACAACCCTCACGGACAGCAAGATCAATCAACCAAAAGTCAACGAAAGTCAATGCTGTCCCAGTGAACGGTCAATGCAAAACAGCAGCAGTAAGAAGTCAACGCAGCCTGGTCAAAGTCAACGGTCAACCTCGATTTTAGTGCCAAAAAATGCGGACTAGGGAAATCAAAATTTTGACCAAGTTTCGAGTCAGTTTGACCAAGCGTTGACCAAAGTCAACACTGGT
Organism: Pinus albicaulis; assembly: GCA_034641835.2. NCBI lineage: Eukaryota > Viridiplantae > Streptophyta > Pinopsida > Pinales > Pinaceae > Pinus > Pinus albicaulis. The sequence goes on along the minus strand of JAXQQM020057951.1, from coordinate 40,772 downwards.
CAAATCTGCACTGAAAAACCCTAGGTTAGAAACATAAATCTTCTTGCTGCAATTTTCCCACGTGTGGATGAAGAAGAGACTCCAATAGATGATCGAACCAATTAGATGAGGAGAGAGAATGTGATGTGATGGATGAATGAAAATGACTTCCAACGTTGACCTATTTATATCCATCAATGAGGGTGTGTGACACAACTACTGGGGCTTCAAGCCTACATTTCATTTCAGGCCGACCTGCACATATTTTGAATAAATTCAAAATAAATGTTCTTCTCATCGGATCAAGATGATCTTTAGATCGATCTTGCATCTCTTCGAAAGAGGAATCCAATAAAAATATTGGCATCTTCATTTGAGCATCACAACATGGAGTTTGGACATAGTTGTCCAAAATTAATACTCCCTCTCAGCTAAAATGAACTCCATTCATCTGTGCAATCCAAACATCATGCGTCATCCCGCCGTAACTTTCTTGGCTGGCTTCTTTATTTCAGAACAAAAGTGGGTCAGTCTCAAAGACATCATTCTTGGCTGAAAAATTCAGCCCAGAGGTCCGAAACCTCTATAGGACTCAAAGAGTCACATACCAACCCGAAGTTGTTTTATCTGACCTGAAGTCAGTAGGAGGTCTGAAACCTCACTAGACTTGATCCCAGATCAAGTGTTTGGACACGTGCCATCCTAGACATAGAGAGTACGACAATCTCTGATGCGTCCATCAGTATTTGCTACTAGTCTCTAGCTTTTCCCACCTTACTGGCCAAATGAGAGGTACTTCCCATGAGTCTGGGACTCAATGGGTAGGATGCATACGGGGCACATATCATGAGAGGTGAACCAACTCAACATCATAACGGTGGGGCAAAAGCACCACAAGGTTCGGCCCTAGCCCCGTGTGTGCTTATAGCTCCGAGAAGCTATCCCCAAAGCCCCTCAGAGCTCCCAGAGCTCATCGTCCAACAGGACCCTCAAGGGCATCGTGAGAATATCCACGGCCTGCTCATTAGTTCCTATATGATCGAGCCTTACGGCGCCTCGCTGTACCATATCCCGGATAAAATGGTACCAACTATCAACATGCTGGATCGATTGTGGAACACGGGATTCTCTGATAAACGAATCCCCCTCTGGTTATCACAAAGGATAACGGTGGCATCTAGCACATGCTCGAATAGCTCGCTGAAGAGCTTTCTCAACCAAGTGACTTCACAACAGGCCATATATGCTGCAATGTATTTGGCCTCAGTGTTGCTCAAGGCTACCGACTTCTGTTTCTTGCCCGAAACAGACCTGCGTGTGAAGCAACAGCCAGATGTGCTCTTGCGATCCAACACACTGCCAACCCAATCAACATCAATATATCCATGGAGTGTCACGCTCCCGGCAGTGTATCTTAGCCCATGGTTTATTGTGCCCCGAAGATATCTCAACAAACTCTTGGCACCAACCCAGTGAAAGTGATGAGGCTCAACCATATGTTGTCTCAAAGTGTTCATTGCAAAACATACGTCCGGACGGGTGTTCACTAAGAACATCAGGGCCCCTACGAGTTGACAATACTCAGTAGGATTTGCTAGCACGGGCCCAACAGCGCTGCCACTCTACTTCTTAAAGTTGAGCTCCATCGGTGTCGACACGGACTTATAGTCGACCATACCAAATCTTTCCAGAAGCTTCACAATATATTTTCCTTTAGAAAGGAAAATCTCACCAGGTGTCTGCCAGAAATCCAGGCCTAGGAAGTAGTGCATCAGTCCTAGGTCCTTCATCTCGAACTCAGTAGCAAGCTCCCTCTTGCACTGATGAATGAGAGGGTCAACACCTGTCAGGAAGAGGTCGTCCACATACATCACCAGAGTGAGAGGCTTTTCTCTATCAACCTTGAAGTAAAGGTTCGGATCAGCATTACTACGAGTGAAGCCGAGCTTCATCAGGTAGCTATCTATCCTCTTGTACCAAGCTCTGGGTGCTTGCTTTAACCCATAGAGGGCTTTGTTCAACCTGCAGACATGGGTGTCCCGATCCTGGACTTTGAACCGTAGAGGTTGCTCCACATACACCTCTTCCTTTATCGCACCATGCAAAAATGCGGTCTTCACATCCATCTGATGAAGATTCCATCCTTGCGTAGCAACAAGGGCTATGATAGATCAGATGGTGGTATATCGAGCCACAGGTGCAAATGAGTCATCATAGTCTATGCCTTCCTTTTGAGAGAAGCCATGGGCAACGAATCTTGCCTTGAACTTTTTAGCACTTCCATCGGATCCATGAATGATCTTATAGAGCCATTTCGAGGTGACAATTGCTTTGTCCTCCGGTCTTGGAACCACATCCTAGACATCATTTTTCATAATGGACTCATATTCTTTGTGCACAGCATCCTTCCATACTTGATGCTTTATGGCTTCCTCAAAAGATCCAAGCTCAGATTGTACGATAGTACTCATGGTTGCTAGATACCCTTGGTATCTATTCGGCTTCTTACTTTCACGGAATGTCCCCCTTGGGGCCATATGATTCTCGGCATCCTCAAGAGTGTCCCTGAGCCATGATGGTCTTTTCCTCATTGAAGGAGGTGGATCAATAGGGTCCATCGGTCCTTCAACATCGGGCATCGTCTCATCCTTCGGTTCTTCTTGATTTCAAGGCCTTGCTTCATGATCTTCCTCAAATCTCGGAAGATTAACTACTTTCCTTAGGGAAGCATCTTCGTCAAAGGTAACATCGTGGCATATCTCCACTTCCATTTGACCAGACACATAGATTCTATACGCCTTCGAAGTTTCATTGTAGCCCACAAACATTGTGGTCTCCCTCTCGATGCCAGCTTCTCTGCAAAAGTTCTTGAACTCATTCGTCTCAAGATATACCACCATTAGATTTTTCATCAAGACTTTGAAGGTACAGAACCACATGAAAGTCTCATCCTTCTTCTTCAAGAAGTATATCTAGGTTTTGCGAGAGAAGTCATCTATGAACGTCATATAGTAAGAACATTCTCCCAAGGATGTCATGGGCAACATACCATACAGATTAGAATGTATCAGTTGCAAGACATTAGATGTCTTTGTGACACTTGAGGGGAAAGGTCCCCTTGTATGCTTTCCTTCGGCACAGCCTTGACATACACCTTCGTGATCATTTGTGAACTCGGGCATCCCCATCATCACATTCCTTGCTTCGGGAAGGGCTTTGTAGTGAAGGTGTCCAAACCTCCGGTGCCATAGTTTAGTCTGTTGGATAGTATCACATGTCATTGCTCCCAGTGGACTTCCTCCAACCTGGTAGAGTGTATCGACTCTAAACCCAATCGTGATAGCTTCCTTGAAACTCTTCTTCCAGATACGCACCTTCCCATCAATGAATGCCACATTGAAACCTTTGTCTTCCATGGGTTTGAGTTGTAGTAATGTAACCAGATTTTATCAGGAAGTTAAAATGGTGACTTGTGGTGAATTGTTATTAATAGCAGAATATTAATTATGTGTATATACAGAGTTATTTATAATAATAAATATTTATCGATATGATATGAAGATATAAGACAACGAATGATTTCATAATGAGGTCCTGCTTTTATACCTATGCAGGTGACCTTTCATGAACAGGCATGTCTAAAAGACATGCCTTTTCAGCTAAATTAATCACTAATTACATAATTACTATTTGATTAATTAGTAATTATATTTATTCTATTAATGAATATATTTATTACTTAAGTTATGAATTAGGTTTATAACATTGCCTCCTTCTCGAAAAGCTTTGTCCTCAAATCTTAACTTTTCGACAATTTCCTTTACTTGGGATTATCTGCTAGGCATGTCTTTTCATCACTGGTACCTTCATTGTATGATTTGCTTGTACATTGTCCATGTTTCGATTTGCTTCATTTTTTTAATTTTTTTTTAATCATATAGAACTACTTTCTTCTCTCTTTTTTTTTCTTTTTTTTTCATTAATTTAATTAATTAAATAGTAATTTTAATTAATTAAATTAATATTTTTTTTAAATTTAAATTTAATTAATTGAATTAATTAAATTTTAATTTAATTTGTAATCTAATTTTGTGATGTCTCTATGTCCGATGTCTCTATGTCCCAGCATAACATAGTTGATATAATATCGTATATAGTTAAACCTTAACACTTGTCATGAATAGTCACCAGAACCACATTACGTCCTTTGACTCTTGGACCGGCTATGATGCTTGGTGGTGGAGGAGACGGTAGAGTTTTTAGTGTGTTGATTCTGTCGGGACAACGAGGGCTTATGCAGTGCATCGGATGACAGAGTCTCATGTCGAAAAAATGATACCAACAGGTTGGGCTTGGATACAGGTTTACGCAGCAGAGATTTGTTGGGTGCGATAGTCACAACGGAATACTACGACATTCTGCTATGGTTTTTAAAAGTGTTCCGCTATGCATCGAATCCATTGGGTGTCCCAAGATTGTTCTTCTTCTTCGCATTTTCCGGACCATCCACAAAATTTTCATCCGAAAGCTGGGGCAAGAACTGACCATTGAGGCCTGAATCACCGTCTCCGCAATTAAATTTTTGACTGGCAAACATATGTCTTTGTAACTAGCTCCCGATTTTAATGAATTTCCTTCAAAAGTTGCGGAAGATTTGCAGAGGGAAGAATCCTCGATGCATTGATTTTCCTTCGGACTAATGTCTAGAGAGGACCCGTAAGCAAGAGAACCGATTTTAGCTACTGATTGTTGTGAAGGCGTGTATTTGATATGGGTTGTTTCGTTTATCTCCCTATGTTGAGAAAACACAACCTTGGATGCATTCTCGTTCTGCTTAACAATGGCATCGAAGGCTATATTGCCCTACACATCGACGCTCACGGGAAGAATCTTGGTGTCTTTTCTTTCTTCCTTGTGTCCCATGTCCAGTGGATATTGGGCAATGTGAATCTCTGGGAAGGTGCCCCCATGGCCGAAGTCTTCGAACTTGCGAGGGACAAATCCTGCCTGCTTCCCGTAAGGGGGTATTTGCTTAGCCTTTACAACCGAATTGGGTTTGGGCTGATCTACCCAATCCTTGAACCATGGATCCAAAGTAAAATCATACTGTGCACTGTTATTTACCTTTTCACTATCTCCAGTTGATGAAATAACAACATCATGTACAGTTGTGGGCACTGCATCAGCACCATTGTAGTCACTTTCTCTGCGAATAAAGAAAAACAAATAGACCTTTTGATCTGATAACACCTCCTGTTCGGAGATTGGAGAGACATTGAGAGGCAGAAGGAGGCGGAGGTACGCAAAGATCAGATTGTGAGACTCGAGAGCTCCGATGGAAAAATATTCGACGTGCAAGAAGAGGTGGCATTTTAGTCGGCGATAATAAAGAATGTGGTGGAGGACATCGGCTTTGAAAATCCCATTCCTCTGCCTTTTGTGTCCAGCGACATTTTGAAAAAGATTCTCGAATATTGCACATACCATGTTGATCATCCCCCATGTCCGAAAAAGGATGTTGACACGTGGAATGTGCAGTTTGTGAATTTGGATCTTCCCACTCTCTTCCAACTTTCGGAGGCTTCCCATCGACTGCATATCGCGATGCTTTTCAAATTGCTTTATCGAAATATTGCGGTTACATTTACTGTGTGCACAATAGCCGAAAAATGAACACAAGATGGTGAACATTGAAAATGACCTCACTCTCAAAGATCTAGAGGCCATCCAACGTCAATTTCCATGGGCTTAACTGCTGATCTTTCTTCAAATGCTCCAGTAGCGACCCGTGTTGTTGGCTTTGGCAGTCATCATAATCCTCTGCATCAACTGGAAAATATTTATCATGAAGAGCTTCTACATTCCTACGTCTACCTCCAAGATTGGCTTTGTTCTTGACACTTGACGGAGAACAAGCTTTAACAGAAACAATGTTCATTGAATCCATTGTGCCACTGCTAGTGCTCACATTTAATCGAGAACCATTTGCATGGGGGGCATATGCACCCTTTTTAGCTTTCTGTTCACTTTCCATAATACTAATAACCTCCACAGCCTCACCTCCAAGTGTACACAGAATTTCTCCTTGTGCAGCATGGACTGACACTGAGGAGCTTGCAACTGGGTACACGGGAAAACCTCTTTCGTATGGACCACCACCCCGAGTGGTATCCATTTTCATGTCAATTTCCATTGAATCCATGTTCTCCTTAGCAGTATTTTGACCAAGGATGGAGTTAGAAGGCTGAGTTTGCTTCAATTTTTCATTATTGAGGTCCTCGTTGTGCTTTGATTCTTGATTATCAGATTGTTCCACAACTGAATTCAAATCCATTTCATCCTTGTGAACATTTTTACTAGTATTGCTGGATTGCTGAGAGCATTTATCAGAAGATTGTGGAACCCAAGGAGTTGGAGCAGGAGGCAATGAATCTCTCTTCACCTCTTGCAGTTTGGATTTGCCTCTCAGCTGACGAGTTTTTCTAGCCCTTTTTAACTGCCGAGGGTTTCCCTGGTTGTGTTCTTGTTGTGGCAGGATGGGATGAGAAAGCTGATTTTGCTATAAAAGTGAAACATTATACTGAGGATTATGGTTAGGATATTGATTCTAATAGTTATTAACATGAGTATTCATTGGATGCTGTAAACCTTGTTGCTCTTGCAGCTGTTTATTTTGTGGGTTCTGTGGAAGTTGCAATTGAGAGGGATGAGGAAGCTAGTAATGTGGAGGACGAGGAGCCTGGAACTGGTTCTGAAATAGTGGCAAAACATTCCCAGGAAAAACATTTTGCTGTTGATGTGGATGTTGTGGTAGGGTGTTGTTAGGACGAAATGGGGGATTAAATGCTTCAAACTCTGAACAGCACACCACTTTTTGAAAGTACTTACAATATATACCAAAGTCTTACTTATATCCTTCACCGAATTTCTGTCCTTTTTGATAACAAGCCAAACGAGTTCCTTCCAAAATTTCCTTTTTATCACCAACAATGTCTTCTTCCTCATTGTCACGATATTGTTCATTTTCTTGTTTCTCACAATAGTCCTCATCCGCATCATTTTTATTTGGATCATCATCATAAATATTTTTTTCAATATTTTTTTCTTTTATTTGAACCGTGGCAATTTCATTTCTTGTATAAAAGGCACATATATGTCTTGCGAAATATTTATCTCCACACTTCCAACATTTCTCTTCCTTTTTACTTTCAATATTAGTTGGTTGTTTTCCTTTATTACGCATTGGTGGGGGAATGTATTTGCTTGAATTTTCCATGGATGTTCTACTTGATTTTCGCTTGGCATAACTAACTGCCTTCTCATTATTACAACATTTTTCATCTTTTTGTTTTTCCACATTTTTATGAAATTGTTCATCTTCTCTATTATAGATTACTGCAGAATTTTTTTTACAACATGCAGAATTTTTTTTAATTTTTTTATAACTGTTTGTGATTTCTACACATGAATTCTCTAATTGTTGAAGCTTTCCTATAATTTTATTAATTTTTTTACTTCCTTCAGGATCTTCACATAATGGCACATTGTATGGTAAACAATGTTCTCGGGCTTGTAAACTTATTTCATAATCTTGTAGCATGATGTTGTGTGCCATTGCTTCAACTTGTCCTTAACCTGGCTCTTATACCACTGTAACAGCGGAAGTTGTAGATTTGGTGTTGATAGCAGCAAGACTTGTAGATTTGTTGACTTTAATAGCAGGAAGGGCTTTAATTATAAAAATACACAAGAGGTATTTATAATAATAAATATTTATTGATGTGATATAATAAGATATAAGATGATTTGAAAGTTACAATGAGGTCCTGCTTTTATACCTATGCAGGTGACCTTTCATGAACAGGCATGTCTTTTAGACATGCCTTTTTAGCTAACTTAATCACTAATTACATAATTACTATTTGATTAATTAGTAATTATATTTATTCTATTAATGACTATATTTATTACTTAAGTTATGAATTAGGTTCATAAATATTATAGTACATCCTGCAAACGGAGAACTTGACTTTGAGACAAGTGGAGGGTCACAGTCCGTGTCCCTTTCACGGGATATGTGTCATTATCTCCAAGGATAATCTTCAGATTAACATCCTTCTCAACCATGTCAGAAATTGCTTCCTTGAACCCAATGATGTGCCTTGAGGCACCACTAACTATCAACCAGACATCCATAGTGTTGGGTGGAGATGCAGCAGAGAGGGCAGATACAAGAATGAATTCATTTCTTTTATCATCAACAACATTTGATTCCTCATACCTGGAAGTTCTTGACCTTTTGAAAGGTTGCCCATTTCCGTTGGAGGGAGCCTTCCTCTTCCCTTTGAACCTGTTGTTCCTTTGATTGGCATTCCTCCGGTTGTCGTTGTTGTCATCATCATCAGGAGAATCCTTCTTGAAAGGGCATTCTCTATCATAGTGACCTGGCTTGTGACAAGTGTAACACTTGCCTTTCTTTCCTTGGGCTCCTACTCTTCCTTTGTTCCTTGGACCACCAAAGTTTTTCTTCTTAGAATGAGCAGCGAAGGCAACATTTCCTTCATTTTCATATTCCTTCATCCTTGTCTCTTCTTGTATGCATCTCAATAATACTTCGTCAAAATCAGGTATGACATTGTTATTGAGAATGGTAGTGTTGAATACGTGCCATTCGGATAAGAGACCTCCAAGTGCGGTGAGAATACATGCCATTCGGATGAGAGACCTCCAAGTGCGGTGAGAACCATCTCTCGATCAGCTATTGTCTCCCCAATAGCCAGAAGATTATTCCTGATTTCGGCCAACTTCAGAAAATATGATTGAACAAACTCATCCTTGCCTTTCTTCAGATTCTTCAATTGGTTCTTGAAGAATAAGACTTGATTCGCATTGTTGGCCTTGAATATGTTGACCAACTTATCATACATCTCCTTGGATGTGCCCAGCTTAGAGATGTAGGCAACCAGACTCTTAAGAATTGAGTCCCTGATCATCAAATTTGCTTTGATTTCCCCCTTCTTGTACTTTGATTTGGCAGCAACGGTTGCAGTGGATGGAGGCTCTTGGATTTTACCTTGCACATAGTCCATGACATCTTGGTCTTCCAAATTAAGATCCAATGTCATCTTCCAGGCATGGAAGTCTTCCTTCCCAGTCAATTTGTCATCAGCCTTAAAGCCATTGTAGTTTGAGGAACCAATCCTCTTCTTCAGTGATTGCTACAAACTAGGGCTTTGTCTTCACCTCAGCTTTGATACCATGTAAATTTTTGTAGATGTTCTATGCTTGATGCAACTTTACTTTGTATCCAATATCTGTCAGCAATCACATAAGCAAGAAAGTAAAATGCAGATAGAACATACCAGTAGATCGACAGAAGACAAGCCAAAAATATGTGTGTTGGTGCATTACGGCGGTCAATAGGATGCTTCAACGACAAAGTCTCAGTACGGTCAGCCAACCAGAAGTGTCACACAACCCTCACGGACAACAAGATCAGTCAACCAAAAGTCAATGAAAGTCAATGCTGTCCCAGTCAACGGTCAACGCAAAACAACAGTAGCAAGAAGTCAATGCAGCCTGGTCAAAGTCAACGGTTAACCTTGATTTCAGTGCCAAAAAATGCGGACTAGGGAAATCGGAATTTTGACTAAGTTTCGGGTTAGTTTGACCAAGTCAATGCTGGTCAAATCTGCACTGAAAAACCCTAGGTCAGAAACATAAATCTTCTTGCTGCAATTTTCCTACGTGTGGATGAAGAATAGACTTCAATAGATGATCGAACCAATCAGATGAGGAGAGAGAATGTGATGTGATGGATGAGTGAAAATGACCTCCAACATTGACCTCTTTATATCCATCAATGCGGGTGTGTGACACAACTGCTGGGGCTTCAAGCCTACATTTCATTTCAGGCCGACCTGCACATATTTTGAATAAATTAAAAATAAATGTTCTTCTCATTGGATCAAGATGATCTTTAGATCGATCTTGCATCTCTCTGAAAGAGGAATCCAATAAAAATATTGGCATCTTCATTTGAGCATCACAACATGGAGTTTGGACCTAGCTGTCCAAAATTAACAAAGGGCAACTTATATATATGTTTGTGGGCGGAATTTGACAAGGAGTGCATCCATTGTTTTGAGGCCGTCTTCAAGGAGATAGTGACGAGGTCTTGAGAAATTGTTTTTACATCAATGATTGTCCTTTGTAAGTGTAACAACACTTCATATACATCAAGAAGAAGTCTTTGACCTATAATAAAAACTCCTTGCTCATGAAACCCATGAAGCAAGGATTACAAAATACAGTTTATTATCTTTGTCTTTTTCATTACATAAGTTCATAATTACATGGTCATTTATGAAGACCGAACCTAGTTAGACTTTCCAACACAATCAACGACTAAGATTAAATTAGACTTTATCTGCTTTTTCTAGAAGTTTCACCCACAGTTTACATTAATACTGATTAATTATTTTAATTTCCTAAGTTAGACTTAGGGTCCTCATTAAAAATAAGTATTTTTTCTTATAAAACTATTTCTGGGTGGAATTTCCCAAAACGATTTTTGGGTTATTTGCAATGCACATGTCTAAGCCTCTCCATGAAATTTGGAGTTTAGATCACATCCGATGCTACCAAAAATCAATATTTCATCCTCTATTCCCATCATGACAATTGTGTTGTTTGATGCTTTCCTTATCTCTACTTTGCCATCAAACATATGGATGGCGTGTCCTTGCTGGGGAATGTAAACAAGGGACAACAGGTTTCTCCGCAGATCTGGAAGGTAGAGTACAACATGTAAAAGAAAGTCAGGAAGTCCAAACAATTTAAGCCTGATGGTGCCAAGTCCGGATGCCTTGAGACTTGACTTGTCTGCGAAGTAAATTGCTCCATGTACATTGCCACTGAGGCCTTCAAAGAAGTATTTCTGGAAGGTCATATAGCACGTTGCACCTATATCAAGCAACCTTGCATCTTTCCAAGACACAAATGAAGTATGAAACAAATATTCAATTACTCCAATATTACAATGGGCAACAATGTGATGAGCAGATTCAGGGGCTTTACCTTTCCCTAGATATTGCGTTTTACCTTTGTCTTCTTTGCGTTCTTGCTTGATTATTTTCCAAGGTATTTTGCATGTAGATTTGTCATGTCCATCTCTATTACAATGAATGCAGTGGAGGTCAGATTTTCCTCCTTGATGATGTTTACCCCCTACCTCTATTGTTCTTCCTTGCATGTCCTCTTCTACCACCTCTTCCTCTAGAAGAATCTTGTGACTAATTCTTCTCTTTCTGTGCAAGGCACACTGCTTATTTAGGGGATTGAGAAGGTATCTTTCTCTTCCCAAAAGCTTTCTTCCGTCTTGCAAACTTCTCCGCTAGAGTTTCAAATGTAATGTCCTTGAGTTAAGCACTAGCTTGTAAGGATAGAGGGCCTTGAGAAAGGATATAGGGCCTTGAGAGTATGTAGGATAAAGGGCCTTGAGAAAGGACGCAAGGGGGATGTCCATTTTAACTCTAGTGGTTTCTACATCATGCATGATGGCTCTAATTTTGAGACTAGGGCCAGGGTGTTGGAAAATCTGGAGACTTGTAGTTCAGAACTTATTTTCCTTATCATGATAATTACTTGTGATGTTAGCTGGTTCTTTATTACTTCTTTAGTTTTGTTCATCAAGCAATTACGAAAACAATGAAGATCACAAAGAGACAGAGTACACAAGATATAGGGTCCAAGCCAGGGCAAAACCCCTCTAAGGGGAAAACCCATAAAATGATTTTCTTCTTCTTTAGAATTTGCTTACAAAAGAGACTTCCAAGACCCAAAGAACAAAGCCAACAAACTAACGAAGCCCCAAGTCATTCCCCAACAAGGTCTTCTTTGAGGCAACTTCAGAACTTCGATACTGCTTCGTTGATGTTGCAACTTCAACCCCTGCAACAGAATCTCGGTCCGCTGATAATAGACCTACTACCAGCACCCTTCAAAATTTTGGCTGCGGTGGGTCTCCTATAGCTGCTTCAAAATTTCAGCCCCACATGGCGACGACTTCCCACGGACCTAAACGCGAAACAAGTGAGATAAACTTTGACTTCCTCACCGTCCTCCCAACTGTTCTTCTTCACCTTCGCTATTACTTGAATTGAACTTGCTTGAGATGAGTGTCTAAATAGGTCGAACTTCACTCCTTTATATACCTTTCTTGAGGGTCAATTCCTTCCTTTACGACTTGATCTTGCTCTTGGGCCGACTTGGTCTTGGGCTTATCAATGGTTTTTTCTTGATAAAATACATATTTTTTCTTCATTACAATGAGTCCAAATGGGACTATGACACATGACCAATATTATTCTTTATCCTTGAAAGACCTAGAAGACCTAAAAGCATAGAGAACATGCTTTTGACTCAAACTTGAGTATGAAACCCATACTCCAAAAATAAAATATAATTTTTCTTTCTTTCGCTTTCTTTCTTTATAAAGAATATACAATGTCATCATTACAATGAAGATCGAACCTGGTTACAATTTTCAACACTCCCTCTTAACTAGGGAGGTATTCATGGTACAAGGAATCTCAATCTTGAAGCATTCTCATAAGAAGAGTCAGATAGATAAGCCATCTTTTTGTCAAGCATCTTTATCATAACCAACACTATCCTTGAAGGCCTTAACTGGATAAGCTCATCTTTAATTATGAGCATTATGCTTGGAGGCTTTACGTGAGCTGCCACACCACATCTCAAGGCACATACCCCATCTAGATGTCTACAAGGTATGTCCTTTTAGGACTATTCTTGTCTTGGATTCCCAAATCTAGATCCTCAAAGAATATTGGTCCTCTTCGACTACTCTTATCTTGGATACCCTACCTCATCCTCAAATAGCATCAATCAACAACTTCTTTCCCTGGATTCTACCATCCATAAGAAGTTCTAATCTAGATGCTTATCCAATCATCCAGACTCCATTCTTTCTTTATGGCCTTCACTAAGACTTATGACTATTAGTTCTAGTCTAGTGCTTGACCCATAAAGACAAGAACTATTCGATATCACTCCCTCTCAATTAGGGCAGAGACATCCACCAAACCAAGCTTATCTCTCAGGTACTCAAGCTTCTTGTTTGGTAATGCTTCAATCAATATGTTTGCTACCTATTCATTTGTAGGTAGATAGTGCAGCTCCATGATCCCATCTCGTACCAACTTTTGATGTAGTGGTACTTGTTGTTTATATGCCTCGTCTTTGCATGAAACACCGGTTCTTCAGTCAATCTTATGCAACTTTGATTATCACAATGTATCCATGTAGGGCTAAGCAACCCTTTAAACAAGTTTGATAGTAACTTCTTGAGCCAAACTGCTTCTCGACAGACCTCGCTTGTAGCAACATACTCAGGTCAACACTACCAAGCAAATGTATCCTACTTTTGCTCATCCGAGACCATGTGGACGGTCCTCAAATCTAAGCATCCACTAGTTGTGCTTCAAAGGTTTCTCTCTCATTGCCACTCGATCTGAATGCAGCTATATCACAGGTTGGATTTTGTGCCGTGTATCGAGAGGAAATGATATATAGTCCCACTCAAATATCTTAGGACACTTGGCTACAATCGATGATCATGTTTTGGATCATACGAGGCCCGACTTAAGACATTGCTACAATAGTATCAGGTCTAGATTTACTAGATACGTCAATGACCTAATCAGTTGTATGTAGCAAGTAGGGGTCCTTCGGACTAGATTTTGAACTCAACTTCTTCAAATTGGTAATATAGGAGTCATCATAGGCTTGCAATCCATCATGCCATACTTTTGAAGTATGCAGTCACATACCCCCTTGAGCGAGATATATCTCACTCAGAAATTCTTCCACACTTCTAGTCCCAAGTAATAATGCATGATCCCAATATCCTTCATATCGACCTCATTGCCAATTGCTTCTTGCATTCTTGAATTAGATGCTTTACACTTGTATTTCAATGAATCAACCACATACAAGAGTATAATAATTGGTTCACCCTAGACCTGCGATATAGGTTAGGGTGCAGGTACTCTTGGTAAAACCAAATGCAGTAGTTATGCATCCATTCTTGCATACCAAGTTCTAGGTGCTTGCTTTAAGCCATATAGAGCCGCCTTCAATCTGCAAACATGAGTCCCCCTTTGATTTATTTCAAATCCTTCAGGCCGCTCAATGTAAACCTCCTCATCGATGGTCCCATTTAGGAAAGCTGTCTTGATATCTGTTTGATGGATGTTCATCCCATAGTAGCAACCAACGAAACAAGTGATCATATTGTTGTATACCTAGCTATGGGAGCAAAGGTTTCCTCATAATCAATTCCTTCCTTCTATGAGAAGCCTCTTGCTACAAACCTTGTTTTGTATTTGTCTATGCTCCCATTTACAACGTGATTTTATCTTGTAAATCCATTTTGAAGTGATTGTAGATTTGTCACTTTGCCTAGGGACAATTTCCTAGACATAATCCTTCATTATGGACTGGTATTATTCCTGCATAGCACTCCACCAGTCTTGATGCTTGGCTGCATCCTAATAGGAGGAAGGTTCTGCCTCAATTAGCTTTGTAATTTATGCATCATATCCAAAATACATCTTTGGTCTCTCACTTTCCCTGGATGTTCCTGATGTTGTATGTCCTTTTGCCTCTTGAAGAGTAGTTTTCAACCAAACAGGTTTTTTTGTATTTTCTAGAACAATTACTTGTTGTATAGGCTCACAGGGACCTTCAACATCTAGGTCCTGGTTCTTGACCATCATTGTCCCTAGAGATATCCACAAAGATGGGTATCTCTTCTTCATTAGATTCAACTGGAACATCCTTTGATTTCTTGTAAGCTATACTGTCATCAAAGATGACATCTCTGCTTACCTCAATCCGACGATCCTGCTTAATATAGATTATGTATGCTTTAGATGAAGCACTATACCCAACAAAGATGCCCCTTAGACTGGTAGGATCTAACTTCTTCCTTTTATACACAGGATAACCAAGTATATGAAGATGATCCACACTTCTTTCCTGTAAATGCTTCCTCTTGAGTCATGTTGTTGAGGATCTTGTGCAAACTTCGATTTTGCAAGTAAACAACATTCATACATGGCTCTCCCCATATAAATTGAGGGAGATCCTGATAATGTAGCATAGCTCTAACACATTCTTCAATTGTACGGTTCTTCTTTTCTACCACCCCATTCTGCTCAGGATTATAGGGAGCAATGAGCTCCCTCTTGATTCCTAGTTCCTTGCAAAAAGCTATTAATTCTTTGGAGGTGTATTCTCCACCATTGTTCGACCTTAGAATTGTGATATTTCTTTCGGTTAGGTTTTCCACTTCATTCTTGAACTCCTGAAAATTTTCGAATATCTCATCCTTGTCCTTGAGGAGGTATAACCAAGTCTTCCTTAAGTAATCATCAATGAAGGTTACATAATGTTGATGTCCACCAAGAGACTTCACTGCCATAGGTCCACATACATCGGAGTGTATGAGATCTAAAATTTCCTTAGATCTGGTGTCACTACTTGCAAATGGTTTCTTTACGTTCTTGCCTAGAGCACATCCCTTATAGGTTCCTTCATAATCTTCCTTTATTTCGGGGATGCCATTGACCATTCGACTCAGAGATGACAAAATCTTATAATGAAGGTGTCCATACCTTCTATGCCATAGTTTGGAAGGACTCACTTCCAAGTGAACTAGAGCCTTGGCCAAAGGTGTATAGAGTATATACAATGTCCCCTCACAAATCCCAATCACCCTTGCTTCATTAATACTAGAGCCCTTACCCCAAACCAAAACCTTGCCATCAACATAATCAACTCTATCACCCTTATCCTCTAGACAAGAAATATAAAGTAAGTTTTTCTTCAAACCTGGAACATATAAAATGTTGAGGTGAGTGCTTCCACCTGACTCAAGCTCCAATGATGTAGACCCAATGCCTCTCACTGGATAGCTCTTGTTGTCTCCAAGTTCGATAGCGTGAGATGAGTTTCCCTTAGATAGGGTTTGGAGTTGACTGCATTCTCCAATCATATGTTTTGAGGCACCATTTTCAATAACCCATACATTCTCATCCTTGAATATGCCGGATAAAGCGGTGAACAAACTTACATTGGCTACTTTCTTTGCGAGCTTGGAGATGATCTTCAATAGACAATTCTTGATAGATGAAGCAAGATTTCCAAGAACCTAGAAACCCTTCTTTATAACCCTTGCCACAGTGCCATCAAAGATGTTATCTTTTGTCTCCTTGCACCTTAACTCTGATACCATGTTGGAAAATATGGAGACTTGTACATTAGAACTTATTTTCCTTATCATGATAATACTTGTGATGTTAGCTGGTTCTTTATTACTTCTTTAGTTTTGTTCATCAAGCAATTACCAAAATAATGAAGATTACAAAGAGATAGAGTACCCAAGATATAGGCTCCAGGCCAAGACAAAACTGCTCCAAGGGGAAAACCCATAAAATGCTTTTCTTCTTCTTTAGAATCTGCTTACAAAAGAGAGTTCCAAGACCGAAAGACCAAAGCCAACAAACCCGCCAAGCCCCAAGTCAGCCCCCAACAAGATCTTCCTTGAGACAACTTCAGAACTTTGATACTGCTTTGTTGATGCTGTAACTTTGGCCCCTGCAACAAAATCTTGGTTCTACAATCTCGACCTCCTGCAATTGCTTCAGAATTTCTTCCCTGCAATTTTTCCTCCTTCAGCTGTTTCAGAATATCGCCCTCCTACAACTGGCAGCGGCACAAACCATAGCGAATTAAGAGAGAGATAGACTTTGACTTCCTCTTTTTTCGTCCTCCCAACTATTCTTCTTCACTTTCGTTATTGTAGATCGAACTTGCTTGAGATGAGTGTCTAAATGAGTCAAACTTTACTCCTTTATATAGCCTTTCTTGAGGGTTGAATTCCCTCCTTTTAGGCCGACTTGGTCTACTCCTTGGGCTAACTTGGTCTTGGGCTTATCTATGGCTTTTTCTTGACAAAATAAATATTTTCCTTCATTACAATGAGTCCAAATGGGACTATGACACATGACCAATATAATTCTTTATCCTAGAAAGACCTAGAAGACCTTAAAGCACAAAGAACATGCTTTTGACTCAAACTTGAGTATGAATCCCATACTCCAAAAGAAAATATATATTTTTTTTCTTTCCTTTTTCTTTCTTTATAAAGAATATACAATGTCATGATTACATTTACTTTATAATGAACACTGAACCTAGTTACAATTTTCAACACGTCCTTCAACACCAGGGTGAAGAGCTTGATCATCAACTGAACTACTTCCAATTCTGATTGAATCATATAAATCTTTTAACTTCTTTAATGCATCGTAAGCATTTGTAATTGGAATAATATGATGACTCACCTCTTCACTTACAGAAGTAGCAGTAAGGGCATAGGCCTTGTTATCCTTGTTCTCCCATATGGCGAGTTCTTTGTCTGATGTAGGCTTGACAGGTTGAAAATTTTCAAAGATGTTTTATGCTTGATGCAAATTTACTTTATACCCGATAACATATAGCAATCACATAAACATGAAAGTAAAATGCTGATAGAACATACCAATAGATTGACGGAAGACAAGCCAAAAATACACTTTAACTTGATCAGCAAAATATATGTGTTGTGGTGCATTACGGTGGTCAATAGGATGCTTCAACCAACAAAGTCTCTTCACGGTCAGCCAACCAGAATGTGTCACACAACCCTCTCGGACAACTTCTACAATAGTCAACCCAAAGTCAACACAAATCAACGCTATCCAGTCAATGACCAACGCAAAACTGCAATAGCAGAAAGTCAACACAACCAAGTCAAAGTCAACGTCTAGCCTCGATTTTTTTGCCAAAACATGCAGATTGAGGAGATCGAAGTTTAGGGAGAGTTTCGGGTCAATTTGACCAAGCGTTGACCAAATTCAAGGCTGGTCAATTCTGCGCTGGAAACCCTAGGATAGTCCGAAACCCTAGTTGTTGTCTTTTCCCACGTGAGAGTGAAGAGGAGCCTCCAAGATGATGATCGAACCAATCGGATGCAGAGAGAGAATGTGTGATGAGTGATGGTGAAAATGACCTCCAACATTGACCAATATATATCCATCTGTGAGGGTGTGTGACACATCTGTTGGGGCTTCAAGCCTACATTGCAAATCTGGCTGACCTTGCAGATAAGTGGAATTAATTCAAAATCATTGTTCTACTCATCGGATCAAGATGATCTTTAGATCGATCTTGCACCTCTCCGAAGGAGGAATCCAATACAAATATTGGCATCATCATCTAAGCATCACAACATGGAGTTTGGACCTAGTTGCCCAAAATTAACACTCCCTCTCAACTAGGGAGAACT
The DNA here is from genome assembly GCA_034641835.2 of Pinus albicaulis. Taxonomy (NCBI): domain Eukaryota; kingdom Viridiplantae; phylum Streptophyta; class Pinopsida; order Pinales; family Pinaceae; genus Pinus; species Pinus albicaulis. The sequence continues at coordinate 22,378 of JAXQQM020057951.1, read as the reverse complement.
CCATCCACCTGTGGCATCCAAACATCGTGTGTCATCCTGCCATAACTTGCTTTGCTGGCTTCTTTATTTCAGAACAAAAAGTTGAGTCACAAAAACATCATTCCCAGCTGACAAAATTAGCTCAGAGATCCGAAACCTCTATAGGAATCAAAGTAGTCACATACCAACCCGAAGTTGGTTTAACTGACCCGAAGTCAGTTGGAGGTCCGAAACCTCACTAGACTTGATCCTAGATCAAGTGGTTGGACATGTGCCATCCTAGACATAGAGAGTATGACAATCTCCGATGCGTCCATCGGTCTTTGCTACTGGTCTCTAGCTTTTCCCACCTCATTGGCCAAGATGAGAGGTACTTCCCATGAGTCTGGGACTACATGGGTAGGATGCATACGAGGCATAGATCAAAGAGAGGTGAACCAATTCAATATCATAATGGTGGGGCAGAAGTGCACCAACAAGGTGCAACAAGCCTAACCCTGTTGTTGCTTATAGCTCTAAGAAGCTATCCCCAAAGCCCCTGGAGCTCCCAGAGCTCATCGTCCAACAGGACCCTCAGAATAGGGTTGTTCCACGATTCCAAGATTCTCACGGAAGGTTAGGAACTTGACCTTCCCCAAGGGCTTTGTGAGAATATCCGCGACTTGCTCATTAGTTCCTATATGATCGAGCCTTACGGTGCCTCGCTGTACCATATCCTGGATAAAGTGGTACCTGATATCAATATGCTTGGATCGATCATGGAACACGAGATTCTCTGACAAACGAATCCCACTCTGGTTATCACAAAGGATAACAGTGGTATCTAGCACATGCCCGAACAACTCACTCAAGAGCTTTCGCAACCAAATAGCTTCACAAAAGGCCATACTTGCTGCAATGTATTCGCCCTCAGCGGTGCTAAAAGCTACCAACTTCTGCTTCCTGCTCATCCAAGATATTGAAGCAGACCCAAGTGTGAAGCAACATCCAGATGTGCTTTTGCGATCCACCACACTGCCAGCCCAATCAACATCAGTATATCCATGGAGTCTCAAACTCCTGACAGTGTATCTCAGCCCATGGTTTATCGTGCCCCGAAGATATCTCAACAGATTCTTGGCACCAACCCAGTGAATGTGATGAGGATCAACCATGTGTTGACTCAAAGTATTCACTGAAAAACATACATCCAGACGGGTGTTCACTAAGAACATCAGGGCCCCTACAAGTTGATGATACTTGGTAGGATTTGCTAGCACGGGCCCAACAACACTTCCACTCAGCTTCTTAAAGTTGAGCTCCATCGGTGTCGACACAGACTTACAGTCCACCATTCCAAATCTTTCCAGCTACTTCACAATGTATTTTCCTTGAGAGAGGAAAATATTTCCAGGTCTTTGCCAGACCTCTAGGCCTAGGAAGTAGTGCATCAGTCCTAGGTCCTTCATCTCAAACTCAAAGTCGAGCTCCCTCTTACATTGATGAATGAGAGGGTTAGCAACTGTCAGGAAGAGATCGCCCACATAGAGCACCAAAATGAGAGGATTTTCTGTATCAACCTTGAAGTAAAGGTTCGGATCAACATTACTACGAGTGAAGCCTAGCTTCATCAAGTAGCTATCTATCCTCTTCTACCAAGCCTTGGGGGCTTGCTTCAACCCATAGAGGGCTTTCTTCAACCTACATACATGGGTGTCTCTATCTTGGACTTCGAACCCCAGAGGTTGCTCCACATACACCTCTTCCTTTATCGAACCATGCAGAAAGGCGATCTTCACATCCATCTGATGAAGATTCCATCCTTGCGTAGCAGCAAGGGCTAATGATAGATTGGATGGTGGTATATCGGGCCACAGGTGCAAATATATCATCATAGTCTACACCTTCCTTTTGAGAGAAGCCACGGTCAACGAATCTTGCCTTGAAATTTTCAGCACTACAATCAGATCCATGCTTGATCTTATAGAGCCATTTCGAGGTGACAATAACTTTGTCCTCTGGTCTCGGATCCACATCCCAGACATCATTCTTCATAATGGACTCGTACTCTTCGTGCATAACATCCTTCCAGACTTGATGCTTTACGACTTCTTCAAAGGATTTATGTTGAAAATGCAGATGATGGAGCTTGAGAGTGAAATGAAGTCGCCTTCACTAAGTGGGTTCGTAGGCTATTTTGGCGCAAAGTCTATTTTAGACTATGTCTATTTTTAGACATATGGAGCATGGTCTAGGAGTTGCGGTATGCTATTCTTGGATGATTGGTCGAGTTGGTAAAAATAGATGGACCTCTATTTTTAGACATACGAATTCGAAGTACAATTTTAGGCCTTTGTCTAAAAATAGGTCGATCGAATATTTACCCTTAATAATATTTGGACTATAAACTTCGGTTAGGTTATCCTCTTGGAGCACTTCAGTTTGATGCTTGGATGTGGCACATGCAGTTGACAGAAGGAAATACGCTTTTCCTAAGGGTTATTTGAGCTATTGCATGGTTGACTTCGGTTAGAACTCATGTGGCAGAGTTTGGTGGAGTTGATGAGACAGTTGGTGGAGTTGTGTTCGGTTTAACTTAGTTGAACTAGTTGTATTTAGTCTAACTAACAAATACACTAGTGATGAGTGGTGTGAATTAATTATTAATTAATTCACTAATTATTAACTCATAAATCAACTAAAGAACACATCAGTTAACAGCAGTGCATGGACAGTTCAGTGGAGACCAGTGTTAGAGGTGGGTGAAAGGGTGGAGTCTACTATCAGTTGTGACTATAGTGTGCATGAGATTTGCACAATCATTGGAGGAGATTGCCAATGATGATTGCGCAGTTAAAGCCAAGGGAATTCGAATTCATTCCATCCATTCTCTCATCTTGGATTGCGCAGTAGAGGCAGGCAAACAGTGGAGGAGTTTTGAACCCGTGACTTGTTCAAAACTAAGCTAGTTTGTGTGTAACTTTTGGAGACAGTACTGAGTACTTGTGAGGAGTATTGTACTGAGATTGTTACATGTTCTCTTCTATTATAATATACAAAATAGCTGGGGGTTTTCAGCTATAATCTTTCCCCATTACATATTGTGTTTATGTGCACATGCGACTGTTTCTATTTCCGCAAATTGATGATCAATTATAGAAGAGGTTATGTGTTATGCATGAATTCGAATTAGTGTGTGACCAGGATAATCTCAGTGGATAAATCTTCATTATTCAGCAAATTTCTACATGGTATCGGAGCGAATTGATCATCGAGATCTATTACAGTGATTACAATTTTATTTCGGTAGACAGAGTCTGTAACGGGCCAGGTAGCCTCTGGATCCATCCTTTCTTTGAAAGGTGATATATCCAGTAAATGCCCTTACAGTCGATCTCTGTGCTAGAAATAATTTGTTCTCACAGATCCAGAAGCAGCTGAGTTTTGAGCTTGGAATTCGAATTTTTGCAGCAGTTTGTTTTCTTGGTGCTAGAGTTGAAATGTCTTTCAACGGATTGCGACTGGAATATGCCCTTGAGGGCAGTTTGAATTATGTTGCATGGAAGGACAAAATGGAGGCGGTATTAGATGATAATGGGCTGAAGGAGTTCATAGATGCTGAGATCCCAAAGCCTACTGATGCTGCTCAAGTTGAAGCTTGGCAAAAGAAGATGGCGAAATGTCGAAGGATTCTGTTGGAGGGCATGAAGGATCACATTGTATCCAGCCTGCATGGAAAAGCTTCTCCATATTTGATGTGAAAAGCGTTGAAAGATCTATTCCAGAGCAAGAGCGACAAGAGGAAGTTGGCACTCAAGGATAAACTCAGAAACATTAAGATGGAGAAAGGCGACAGTATCGCCAAGTACCTCACGAAGTTCACTCAATGCAGAGATGAGCTGGGAAGTGTGGGGGTGACTGTCGATGATGAGGACTTGGTGGACTTGGCTCTCCTTGGTCTTCCGAAGAGTTGGCATTCCTATCAGGACTTTGTCAATGGTTGGGAGAAGTTGCCAGGATGGGAGAGACTTTGGTTGGATCTCATGCAAGAGGAGATAAGGCGGACTACCAGGGACGGATCTTCATCAAAGGCATCTGATGAAGAAAATTGCGCTTTGGCTGCCAAAGAAAAGAAGGGGAAGAGCAAGAAAGCTTCTCAGTCTAGTGCGAAAGGCAAGAAGCAAGACATGTCCAAGGTGAAGTGTTTTCACTGTCACCAGCACGGACACTATGCCACAAATTGTCCGCAAAAGAAGAAAAATAAGAAGGCTGCTGGATCTGCAGCGGGAGAGGCATTGGCCTCCCAGTTTGAACTGGATTTTTCACTGATCGCATGCTTGGTTTCAAGTGTGATGGGATCAGTATGGTTCTTGGACAGTGGTGCGTCATTTCACATGACAGGAGATCGAGATCTGTTTTCAGATCTGGAGGAAAAAGATCTTGGAGTGCACATAGAGATGGGCGATGATGGTAGATACAGTGCGACCGGTATTGGTACCATTTCCTTTGAGAGGGAGTCTGGTAAACCCTTCGTATTGAAGGAAGTATTGCATGTTCCAGGATTGATGAAGAATCTGATCTCTGTGGCGATGTTGGAAGACAAGGGGTACGATGTGGTCTTCAACGAGGGAAAGGCTTTCCTGCGCAGTAAGACAACTGGAGAGACCCGGAAGATAGGGGTTCGAGTCAAGAACCTTTATCAGTTGCAAGTAGATGGCTGCGCAGCAATGGCATGCAAGGCGGAAGCAGTGGTGAGCCGGGATGATGGCGAGCTGTGGCATAGGAGGTTGGGCCACCTTCACCATGGAGCCTTGAAGATACTGCAGCAGATTTCTACTGGGCTTCCTAAGGGCACTCTTGCGCAGTCAGATCAGTGCAAGGGGTGTACCTTGGGAAAATATGTGAAAGCCACCTTTCACGAGAAGGATAGTCGCGCCACGACGATCCTTGAGAGAGTTCACACATACGTGTGTGGTCCTTTCTCAGTTGCTTCGACAACAAAGCACAGGTATTATGTGATCTTTGTTGATGATTTCTCTCGAAAGTGCTGGATCTTCTTCATGCAGAAGAAGAGCGATACATTCGCGAAGTTCTGTGAGTTTAAAGCACTGGTCGAGAAGGAGTTGGGGAAGAAGGTGATTGCTCTAAGGAGTGATAACAATGGTGAATTCATCTCGGCTGAATTCAAGGAGTTCTGCAGCGCAGAAGGGATTCGGAGAGAGCTCATCGCACCCCATAACCCACAGCAGAACGGGGTGGCTGAGCGGAAGAACAGAACGATCGTGGGTGCTGCACGGGCGATGTTGCATGATCAGGGCCTACCTCTTCACTTGTGGGCTGAGGCATGCAATACAGCAGTGTATGTGCAGAACCGTTGTCCTCACAAGGTTCTTGGCATGAGTACACCGAAGGAGGCTTATTCTGGCAAGAGGCCTGATATTTCCCATTTGCGGATTTTTGGTTCTCCTGTCTACATGCATGTGATGAAGGATGCGAGAAGGAAGCTGGATCCAACTGCTGAGGTTGGAATATTTGTGGGGTACACCGATACACCTCACAACTATCGGGTGTATTTTCCAGACAGTCGCAAGACTGTTGTGCGACGGGATATCAAATTTCATGAGGAGAAAGCCATGAAGTGTTTGCTTGAGAGGGAGCCACACTTGCATGCATATGAGGAGCTATTAGTTCCTAAGGATGAGCTTCAGGATGTGGATCAGCCACAAGAGGAAGTTCATGGAGTGGAAGAGACCACTCATGCAGCGCCAACCATCAGAGGGCGCAAGCGCACTACAGAAGCTGAGCGACTGGCTCGAGATGCAGAGAAGGTTGTAGGACCACCTACAGTAGAGCGCAGACAGAGACAGTCACCGGACCGGTACACTGGATACATGGCTCTTGTGAGAAAATGTGTCGTGACAGAGCCATCCTCTTTCGAGGAAGCTGTGGAGGAACTCGCATGGGTAGATGCCATGGTGGAAGAGTATGATTCGATTGTCAGAAACAATGCATGGGAGATTGTCCTACGACCGGAGGGGAAATCAGTGGTGGGTTCGCGATGGATCTACAAAGTGACGCAGGCGGCTGACGGAAGTGTGGAGAAGTACAAGGCAAGATTTGTTGCCCGTGGCTTCTCACAGATCGAGGGGATCGATTATGAGGAGACCTTTGCACTCGTGCTGTATTCTTCCATACGGGCGATTCTTGCTCTCTCAGCGCAGATGGGGTGGCACATTCATCAGATGGATGTGAAGACTGTGTTCCTCAACGGAGTGATTGAGGAGGAGGTGTACATAGAGCAACTCGAAGGTTTCGAGATCTTCAGCAGCGAGTCGCATGTGTGCAGGCTCAAGAGAGCGTTGTATGGGTTGAAACAAGCACCTTGTGCTTGGTACACACGGATAGACAGTTATTTCACCGGACTTGGATTCTCCAAGAGTGAGGTGAATCCAAACCTATCACTGCATTGTGTTGAGGGCTGATCATAGTAATCGTATGTAGATGATTTGATTTTGACGAGTGATGAGCTCGTTGATACTCTCATGCAAGGAGGATCTTGCAAAAGAGTTTGAGATGGAGGACTTGGGCCTCCTTCATTATTTCCTGGGATTGGAAATTTGGCAGCACAGTGATGGACTGTTTTTTTCTCAGGGTAAGTATGCCCGGGAGATACTGGAGAAGTTCAACATGCATGGCTGCAAGCCTGTTGATACTCCTCTTCCTGTTGGTTGGAGGGAGAAGGATGCTACTTCGGCGGAGGTAGTGGATGCCACTGTTTATCGACAGTTGGTGGGGTCGCTTATGTATCTGGTCAATACACGACCCGATATATGCTATGCCGTTAACCAACTTTCACAAGCTATGGTTAAGCCTACTGCTCTTCTCGAAGGTGCAAGCATGTGCATTGCGTTATCTGGGCTGGCACACGGATATGGTCGGTGAGCAGACAGAGGATGGAGGTGGCTTTATGTTTCACCGATGCGTATTGGGCAGGAGCCCAACGACCAAAAGAGCACATCTTGAGGAGTCTTCAAGATTGGGTCGAGAGCTAGCTTCTAGCATGCCATAAGTAGATCCTGGCACTACCAAGAGAGGCCGAGTACATGGCAACGAGTTTGGCTGCATGCGAGGCTATATGGATGAGGAAGATCCTGGTCGGGTTGTTCGGTTCACACTTAGATCCTACTGTGATATATTGTGATAATCAGAGTTGCATCAAACTCTCGGTTAATCCAGTATTTCATGATAGATCTAAACACATTGACATCCGGTATCATCATATCGTAGATTGTGTGGCCGAGAATCATGTTACTTTCATATATTCTGCTATTCTGAGTACCGAGATGCTGACATCTGACGAAGGCGCTCACTAGAGCAAATCTCGAATCTACTGCAGGCATATAGGGGTTGCGTATAATCCATATCTTGCTGAGAGGGAGGTTGAAAATGCAGCAAGATGATGGAGCTTAGTGAAATGAAGTCGCCTTCACTAAGTGGGCCCGCAGGCAAATTCTGGCGCAAAATCTAATTTTAGACTATGTCTATTTTTAGACATATGGAGCATGGTTCGGGGATTCCAGTTTGAGATTCTTGAAGTATGTGTCATGTTGGTAAAAATAGATGAGACTCTATTTTTGAGGTCAAAGACGTCGAAGTCTATTTTTAGACTGCCTATCCTAAAAATAGGGAAGTCAAATATTATTTACCCTTAATAATATTTGGACTCTAAACTTCAGTTTACTCTCTTGGAGCACTTCAGTTCGAGCCTTGGAAGTGGCTCATGCATCTGACAGAGGAATTACGCTATTCCTAGGGTTTGGTGAGCTCATGCATGGTTGACTTCAGTTAGGACTTCAGTGGCAGAAGTTTGGTGGAGTTGATGAGACAGTTGGTGGAGTTGGGTTCGGTTTAACTTAGTTGAACTAGTTGAGATTAGTTTAACTAGCTAATCAACTAGTAATGAGTGGAGTGAATTAAATATTATTTAATTCACTAATTATTAACTCATTATTCAACTCAAGAACACATCAGTTCACTACAGTGCATGGACAGTTCAGTGAAGACCAATGGAAGAGGTAGATGAAAGGGTGAGTTTGCTATTAGTTGCGACAACAGTTGTGCATGAGATTTGCACAAGCATTGGAGGAGATTGCCAATGATGATTGCGTAGTTGGAGCCAGTGAGATTCGAACTTGGATCTCTCATTAGACCAGCCTTGATTGCGCAATAGAGGCAGGCAATTAGTGGATGAGTTTTGAACCTGTGACTTGTTCAAAACTAAGCTAGTTTGTGTGTAACTTTTGGAGACAGTACTGAGTACTTGTGAGGAGTATTGTACTGAGATTGTTACATGTTCTCTTCTATTATAATATACAAAATAGCTGGGGGTTTTCAGCTATAAGCTTTCCCCATTACATATTGTGTTTATGTGCGCATGCGACTGTTTCTATTTCCGCATATTGATGATCAATTGTAAAAGAATTATGTGTTATACATGAATTCGAATTAGTGTGTGACTAGGATAATCTCAGTGGATAAATCTTCATTATTCAACAAATTTCTACAATTTAGGCTCGCATTGTACGATTGTACTCATGGTCGCTAGATACCCTTGGTATCTATTCGGTTTCGTGCTTTCAGAATGTCCCCCTTGGGGTCATATGTCTCTAAGATCTTCGAGAGTATCCCGAGCCATGAGGGCCTTCTCTTCTTCAAGGAGGTGGATCAATGGAGTCCATCGCTCTTTTTCAACACGGCATCATCTCATCCTTCCCGCCCTTCCCGATTCCTAGATCTACTTCATGATCTTCCCTTTGTTTTCCCGAAGATTTATCACTTTTCTGAGCGAAGCATCTTCATCAAAGGTAACATCGTGGCAAATCTCCACTTCTCTTTGACCAGGCACATAGATTCTATAAGCCTTCGAAGTTTCATTGTAGCCCACAAACATTCCCTTTTTGCCAGAAGCATCCAGCTTGCTCCTCTTCTCTTTCGGCACATGAAAATAAACGAGACAACCAGAAACTCTAAAATTAGAGACGTTAGGTTTCTTACTAGAGAAAACCTCTTCGGGAGTTTTGGAGTCCAGAGCGAAATGCGGGCATCGATTTTTTATGTCCACAACAATGTTCGCAGCTTCTCCCCACAGAAACTTCGGAAGACCTTGGTCACATAGCATGGCACAGGCAGCTTCCACAATGGTCCTATTCTTTCTTTCAGAAACGCCATTTTGCTCAAGAGTATATACGATTGTGGTCTCCCTCTTGATGCCAACTTCTCTGCAAAAGTTATTGAACTCATTCGTCTCATATTCAGTGCCATTATCGGTCCTCAAAATTTTGATCTTCTTCCCTGTTTGATTTTCCACCAAGGCTTTGAAAGTACGAAACCACATGAAAGCCTCATCCTTCTTCTTCAAGAAGTATATCCAGGTTTTGCGAGAGAAGTCATCTATAAACGTCATATAATAAGAACATCCTCCCAAGGATGTCACGGGCAGCATGCCAGACAAATCAGAATGTATCAATTGCAAGACATCAGATGTCTTTGTGACACTTGAGGGGAAAGGTCCCCTTGTATGCTTTCCTTCGGCACAACCTTGACATACAACTTCCTGATCACTTTTGAATTCGGGCATCCTTGTCACCACCTTCCTTGCTTCGGGAAGGGCTTTGTAATGAAGGTGTCCAAACCTCCGGCGCCATAGTTCGGTTTTGACGAATAGTATCACATGCCATAGCCCCTAGTGGACTTCCTCCAACCTGGTAGAGTGTATCAACTCTAAACCTAATCATGATAGCTTCCTTGAAACTCTTCTTCCAGATGTGTACCTTTCCATCGATGAATGCCACCTTGAAACCTTTGTCTTCCATGGCTGAAATAGACACAAGGTTCTTCTTCAAATCAGGTACGTATAGTACATCTTGCAAGCGGAGGACATGACCTTGAGATAAGTGGAGGGTTACAGTCCTAGTCCCTTTCACAGGATAGGTGGCATTATCTCCAAGGATACTTTTCAGATTAATATCCTTTTCAACCAAATCAGAAAGTGCTTCCTTAAACCTAGTGAGATGCCTTGAGGCACCACTATCAATCAACCAGACATCCATAGTGTCGGGTGGAGATGCAGCAGAGAGGGCAGATACAAGAATGAATTCATTTTTCTTATCATCAACAACATTAGATTCCTCATACCTGGAATTTCTTGACCTTTTGAAAGGTTGCCCATTTCCATTGCGACCAGAGGGAGCCTTCCTCTTTCCTTTGAACTTGTTGTTCCTTTGATTTTCATTCTTGTTGTTGTAGTTGTTATCATAATCCCTTTTATTAGGGCATTCTCTAGCATAGTGGCCGGTCTTGTTACATGTGTAACATCTTCCCTTCTTTTCTCAGGCCCCTGCTCTTCCATAGTTCCTCGGACCAACATTGTTCTTCTTCTTAGGACGAGCGGTGAAGGTAGCATTACCTTCATTTTCATATTCCATCATTCTTGTTTCCTCTTGAGTGTACTTCATCGAAATCCGGAATCACATTGTTATTGAGAATGGTAGTATGGAATACATGCCATTCAGAGGGGAGACCTCCAAGTGCAGTGAGAACCATTTCTCGATCAGCTATTGTTTCCCCAATGGCAAGAAGATTATTCCTGATTTCAGTCAACTTCAGAAAATAAGATTGAATGGATTCATCCCTGCCTTTCTTGAGATTCTTCAATTGGTTCTTAAAAAAAGAACTTGATTTGCATTGTTGGCCCTGAACATATTGACCAACTTATCATACATCTCCTTAGATGTGCATAGCTCAGAGGTGTAAGCTACCAGACTATTGTGGATGGAATCTCGGATGATCAACTTGGCTTTGATTTCCCCTTTCTTATACTTCGTCTTGGTGGCAGCAGGTGCAGATGATGGAGGCTCTTGGATTTTACCTTGCACATAGTCCATGACATCTTGGTCTTCCAAGATCAAATCTAGAGACATCTTCCAAGCATGAAAGTCAACCTTCCCAATCAACTTGTCATCAACTTTGAAGCCATTATAATTTGAGGTACCCATGAGTCCTTGACAAATACTTATCTGGTGATTGCTCTCAATACAAACTTGGGCTTTGTCTTCACCTTAGCTTTGGTTCCATGTAAATTTTCGAAGATGTTCTATGCTTGATGCAACTTTACTTTATACTCGATAACATATAGCAATCACATAAACATGAAAGTAAAATGCTGATAGAACATATCAATAGATCGACGGAAGACAAGCTAAAAATACACTTAACTTGATCAGAAAAATATATGTGTTGTGGTGCGTTACGGCGGTCAACAGGATGCTTCAACCAGCAAAGTCTCTTCACGGTCAACCAACTAGAATGTGTCACACAACCCTCTCGGACAGCTTCTACAACAGTCAACCCAAAGTCAATGCTGTCCAGTCAATGGTCAATGCAAAACAGCAGCAGCAGAAAGTCAACGCAACAAAGTCAAAGTCAACATCCAACCTCGGTTTTTGTGCCAAAAAATGTGGATTGAGGAGATTGAAGTTTAGGGAGAGTTTCAGGTCAATTTGACCAAGCGTTGACCAAAGTCAACGCTGGTCAATTCTGCGTTGGAAACCCTAGGACAGTCCGAAACCCTAGCTGCTGTGTTTTCCCACGTGAGAGTGAAGAGGAGCCTCCAAGATGATGATCGAACCAATCAGATGCAGAGAGAGAATGTGTGATGAGTGATGGTGAAAATGATCTCCAACGTTGACCAATATATATCCATCTGTGAGGGTGTATCACACCTCTGTTGGGGCTTCAAGCCTACATTACAAATCTGGCCGACCTTGCACGTAAGTGGAATTAATTCAAAATAAATGTTCTACTCATCGGATCAAGATGATCTTTAGATCGATCTTGCACCTCTGCGAAAGAGAAATCCAATAAAAATATTGGCATCGTCATATTGAGCATCACAACATGGAGTTTGGACCTAGTTGCCCAAAATTAACACAGGTGCATTGTCACCTTCTCCTTCACAGATGCCTTTCCATAAATGAGGGTATCCCTGATTTTTCTCGACCATTCTTTGTAGTTTTCTTTTCCAGTGAATACTACTCCAACAATGGAGATGAGAGAATTCATCTTCGGCAATGTTTGAGCTGAGGCTGAAAAAAATGGATAAGCAAAACAATGCTGCAGTATAATCTTTATTTCTTCAAGTATCTACAAGGTAAGCAAATTCCGTCCAAACTGTCATTCAATGCATATTATATAAAATCCACTATAGACCCTAAATATCTCTTTCTCAATATTTTGGAGAGCACTCTAAATCTCAATTCGTCCCAATAGAAGTGATACCCAAATTACTCCTTCAAAAATATCGTCGTCCCAACTTGACCACTGGGATTGTTACCGCAACCCAACTGACATAGTAGACTGAGACCAGACACCTTGCAGACTAGACCAGGGTAGTTTATTACTAGTTTTATCTGGGAGAAACACCATAGATAGTAGAGGGCTTAACAAACTGATCTGACCTACCTGGGCTCGACTCACTCACAAAGTATTCCTTTTAAACCTAATCTTGTATACTATTATCCTTAGAGTCAGAACTGTTCGAAATACCACTGCGGCAAAAGCTTGTGCTGAAGTTCTTTCCCATATTGTTGAGTGTAGCAAATGCATTCTCGGCCTTCCCCACAGTTGGGTTGATCATGTCCAATGTCTAGGGGTTCAGAATAGGCTCTGTTGCATTTTTCACATAAATCACCAATGTCAGGCTTGTATTGGGATTTAAAAAAGGAAAGTTGAATCTTGGTGCTCAACTCCGTGAGGTCAATTTTCTTTGGACAATGATCCAAATTTAAGATGCTGATGTAATGGGAACATTGCTAATCTTTCAAGTTCTGATTTCCTAGCTTTTCAAAGTCTATATTACAGCAGAAGGGCGTAGCCCATGGGCCTTCACCTTTTTCTGGTTGTGAAAAGCGGGGCAATCGTAGAGAGCATCACAGGGTAAAGAAGACTTCTTGGTAACACACAGGCTAGCCGAATCTCGCTTCACAATGGAGGTGTCATAGCAGTTTTAGAAGGATGATTCTGTTTTCGGGGGGAAGGTGGCAGGATCGAATCCGCTTTAGTGAAATAATATTGCAGAAGTTGTTGTGGGATGGGTTTCAACAAAGAACAAATGGACTTTGCGGATAACCAACAACAGAACACAACAAAGCAATCATCTTGATCATGGTTGGTGGCAAATTATTTGGCAGAGTGCGATGGGGATGGAAGAGAAAACATTTCTGACGGCTGCCAGTAGACAAGGATGGCAGGGAACGTTTCAGGTAACACACAGGTGTCAAGAATAGTGGCAGAAAGAAGTTACAAAGAGGGCAAAAGAATGCCTAAATTTGGGACCTGAGCTCTGATACCAGGTCAGGCCAGGAAGGTAACTCCCAATTGTATGATTCATTGATTTCCATTAATGTGCGCATAATTATATACATGAAGAGGGGTGACCTTTGAGATTCAAATTGCAAGGTCTTTTCCCATGCTAACTGTTCAAATTTCTCTATTTACATATTTACACATTTTCACCCAATCCCCAAGGATTAGGTGTCTAACACCAGGCATAAAGAAAAATACACCAAGATGTGGAGAAGAAAACAAAAGAGTCCGGTAAGAGTCTTTGTAAATTCATTTGAGCCCACAATACTGGGTCCGGTACCAGTTCTGACCATAAATCTACGTGTCAAAATTTATTTTTGAAACTTGTATCATTTGATACAACTGGGATACCATTCTTGACCATATCTTGACTGCACTCAAAATTGTTATGCCCTGCAACTTTATTGTGATATGAAAGTTTTCTCTGGTTATATCCTTAATAGAATCATTAAAATCAATCAGTTAAAAAATTGAAACAAGAAATGAAAAAAATGCTACATCCAAAATCTAATGTAATAACTTCTACCCACCTTGCTACACTCAATATTCTAGATTCCCAGAAGAGCAATGGCTTAAGAATCTATTGTAGGTAAGTATATGAAGTTTGTTAGAATTAGGATGCTGCAAAATATTATCACAATTATTTTAGATAACATAATTATATTAATGTCCGATGAATGACCAGATGCTGGTTGCAGATGTGCGTTTACTATCAAAGCTTGTAGAAAATAAACTATTTTCTGATGGGAATGATGTCTTGAAGGAAAATTAATTCCTATTTCAGCAACATATTATTAAAATGATGATACAGGTTGTTGTTTATAAATGTTTGTAATGACATTGGTTGTCATTATATGTTTGTAACACTTTTTTTGTTGTTCTATGATGTAGGCCCTTATAAACATCTCTTGTACTTGACGAAAGCAGTGAAGATACAATTTTCACGATGCACTAGTTGCTGCAGTGCAAGTGCTTTCTTCTATTTGTGGCTTGGAGTGTGGATAATGGCATTAGTCACTTTGCAACATACTGCACTACCATTTTACTTGAAGAGTTTGCACAGTTTTTTTGGGGTTTCTTTCTGTACACGAAGAATCACTGGAAAACACTTCCTAAAAGTTGCAAACGTTCATTCCACTAGTTTCCTTGGTCTGCATGATGTTCACAAAAGTCCCTTAACTCTTGCAAGTTTAGGATATGAAAGTGAGTCTGATCAGATTAAAAAGGTTAAGTTTAAAAAGAGCACAGTGAAAGAGGTCAATAATATTGATGATAAAAATCTTCCATCAGTTGAAAAGACCTCTGTATCTAGTAAAGTGAAGACGTTCAGAAGCAAAACCAATGATAATAAAAAACAAAATTTTGTAAGCTTAGGATTTGAAAGGGAATTTGATCATATGAAAAAGGTTAAGACTAAAAAGAGCATGGTGAGAGAGGTCAGTAATATTGATGATAAATATCCTCCATTGGTTAAAAAGTCCTCTGTATCTGGTAAAGTGAAGATGGTCAGTAGCAGGACCAATGACAATGGAAAACAAAATTTGATAAATAAAGAGGCTTTTCCATTTGCTGCTAATAGTTTTTCTGCGTTTAATCTATCTGACTCCCTGCTTAAAAGGCTGAAAGACGAAGGACTAGATGTGCCAACTGATGTGCAGGTCTCAGCAATCCCAACTATATTGAATGGACATGATGTTGCTATGCAGTCTTATACTGGCTCAGGAAAGACTCTTGCTTATTTGCTTCCTATACTTTCAAAAATAGGACCTCTAAAAGCTGTAGATGAAAACTTAAGAGGAGAAGGAAAATCTGGGATAGAGGCTGTTATTGTTGCTCCTTCAAGAGAGTTAGCAATGCAGATTGTGAGGGAGACAAAGAAATTTTTGGGGCCAGAACATGAGAGAGTAGTGCAACAGCTTGTAGGAGGTGCAAACAGGTCGAGACAAGAGGAAGCGCTTAAGAAAAACAAGCCTTTAATTGTAGTGGGAACTCCTGGGAGGATTTCAGAAATAAGTTTGGCTGGGAAGCTACATACACATGGATGTCGTGTTCTTGTTCTTGATGAGGTTGATGAACTTCTATCATTCAACTTCAGAGAGCACATGCACAGGATTTTGGAACATGTTGGGAAACAAAAATCTGCACAGGATCAACGAATTCAAAAGAAAGATGAAGGTAACTCAAGGTCACCCCTGTCTGAAAAAAATGAAAGAGTTGAGAGGCAGATTATTTTGGTGTCTGCCACCATGCCGTCAGCAGTCTTAAGAGCAGCAAATACCTGGGGTCATAAGCCATTACTTGTCAGGGCAAACAGTGTTGTTGATATTGGTTCAGTTCATAATATGGAAGCTGCAGTATCAGCTGGTTCCAATTCAACCATTCAGGGTGCCATCGAAAGCTTGCCTCCATTGTTGGAACATTTCTATGCTGTTTCTCAACAACAGCACAAGGTAGATACTTTTAGAAAATGCATTCATGCTTTAGATGCAAAGTCAATAATAGTCTTTATGAACCATAATACACAGCTCAAGGACACTGTATTCAAGCTGGAGGCACGGGGGCTTTCAGCGGGTGCTTTACATGGGGACCTGAGCAAGTTAGAAAGGACCAACAGACTTGCAAACTTTAGGAAAGGGGAGCTCAGGATTTTAGTGACAAATGAGTTGGCAGCAAGGGGACTGGATATTATGAACTGTGATCTTGTCGTGAATCTGGACTTACCAACAGATTCAATTCATTATGCTCATAGGGCTGGCCGGACAGGTCGCCTTGGTCAAAAAGGTACAGTTGTTTCTATTTGCGAACAACAAGAGGAATTTGTTCTTAAAAAGTTTCAGAAGCAACTTGGCATTTCCATTAGTTGCTGTGATTTTGTTGGGGGCCGACTTACTATCTGCAAGAAATCTGACGAGAAAATTAAAAGTTAAGTACCATTACAAATGATGGGGGAAGAATTTATAATTGGACTAAAAAATCCAGGGGTTCACGTGGCATGGTAGTCAGCTTCTTACATTCATCTTGCTTTCTCAGGGGTATGTGCAACTACTGCATGTAGTAATGTTATTTTCTTTGGATCATGTACATGTGCTAAATGTGTGTGTTACAACATAAACCGTCTTTTGACCCCTGTTTGTGGTTGATCGGTCGGTGTCAATTTTTGTTGCATTTAGAAAAGAACTAGAGGATCTCTTAGGAAGTGTGGATGGATTGCACTACATTGCTGCATGAATTATGTGCGAAGAGCTGCTTGGGTAATTTTGGTTATAAAAGAACACTGTTTCAGCTGGAGGGTGTTCTATCACTCTGCCAAAGAAAGTGTTAAAGTAATTTTCTATTTTAATGATTTCTTTATCTATAAGGGTAACAGAGGCATGCCCAGCCAGTGCACTAATGGTCATTGAAGTCGTTGAACTTTGAGGTTTTTTGAATTTTAATAGGATATGCATGCATAACATTTATTGTCTGCACGTCTTGGCTTGGCATTGACATAAGGTTGACTGAACTTTCTACTCTTTAAAATAAATAATGCAAGCATGACTGATGTTTAGTAATAGATATTAAAATTCATGTTTATTGACTCTAATCAGATAGTCAGTGTAGCTACGTGGACAATCCATTAAAGCAGAATATTAGAGATGAAGAGAAGGTCACGAGTATTAAATCCAGAAAATTATAAATACAGAAAAGCTAGAATGAAACATAAAAGTAAAAGTCATTAATTATGCTAGATAATGATGCAATCCTACGTGCTTTGAGGAAGCTGGAGGCAGAGTCCTAATACCCTTCCAAAGACAGTATCTCATGTCTCTTCAACAGTCCTCAAGTTATATCTTCAAAATATGATTGTAAATTAGCAATTAACCTTTCGCTGGACTATAAATCTTTGTTCACAGCATTTTGTCTATAGGGGTAAATATGCAAATTTTATGCTGCTCATAATAACTTAATGCAGTGCTGCAAAACTTGATATCGGGAGAAAAATCGGTGAGGGTCAATTCAGTAAATCAGCAAAATTGGGGAAAAGTCGGCAAAGAATTGTTAAAACTCAAAAAGAATAGACTCAGTTCTGACGCTAGCCAAGCCCTAGCTTGAGTGCTTGGCCTTAAGGAGGCTGAATTAGGGAAAAGAGAAGAAAGATAAAATTTTATGGATTTAATCAGTGCCTTGCCCCTTGGGGGGATGGAGTCTATGATTTGATTAAATAGCCAAATGTTGCTAAGGAGAAAGGATAGTTGATGTGCTAGCACCAAAAACCCTAGCAATTACATATGCAAAGGATCAAGAAGTTTTCATGGGAGAGTTAATCAAAGTTCACCACTAGGATTATTGTTCACATGTTATTCATGAATAATGCATGCAATAATGATATCTAGGCTCTATCCAATAGATCTTCAACAAATTGGGGCACAATAGATAATCCAAGATTCGATATATTCCATACATTAAACATAGAGAAAATATTTGTCCAACAAAAGTTCACTTATAAGATAACATGCATGAGATTCCATTCATTGATCCAAAACATAGCTCCAAAAACAAAAGATTTGCTCCAAATATCAAAATGCATTCATAGATCCAAATCTCTCCACAAGAAAGGAAGGTTGAAATTATCTTAAGAGAGGCTGAAATCTCCAAGTTGTGATAATTTAAAAATGAATGACCACTCCTCTATTTATATGAGTACTAAAGTTAATTTTAGCCTGAGCCCCCCTAAAACAATCAAATACTGTCAACACAACAAGTTAGGTCACAAGCCGACCTATTGGCCAAGACAAAACATAAAAGATTGCCTGCACATGTGAGTTGTAGGGCTGATTTTTTTGATGTCATCCATGCGTAGGCCCTTTTAGGGCATGTGTTGAGGGTTTAGGGTGCTAAGTGATGTGTAGAAGCCCTAAAAATCATGATGTGAAGGTTGGCCTTCACATTTATGTCAATCTCTCTCTCTGTGGGCCCAAAAGTGCATCTTCAGGGTTAAAATGTCGTCTCATGGGTTTCCAAATGGCCAAAATACTTGTTTATGCTCCAATGTTAAGGGCTTCCATGGTTGTGGTAGCCCTCCCATGTCTCAAGGTGTGAGACTATCCTCCTTTGAGCCCTAGATTAGCTGCAAATCCCTCATGAAGTGCTAAGCCGACTTTGGGTGTTGAAATTTTGATGTTCTTTGCTATTACAATCACTTAAATCCAAAACTTCTTTATGCTGCAAAATAAGTTAAGTAATTGTAGACAGAAGGCCGCCTAATAGGTATTCTAGGGTTAAGGTATAAGGTGACTTAATGAAGCCTCCTACAAGAAAGACACAATTTAGGCTCAAGGCTCCAATAAGAGCCAATTCACTTTCTTGGATAGAGACCTATTAAATGAGGCAGAAGACCCAGGGCTTGTTTATTGGGTTGAGTGTTGGGGTGGCCAAAGGTCAAGGCATGGAGAAAGGGTTTCCAATGATGATTTTCAACAAGAACATGGTACATGAAACCCTCAAGAAGCTCCCAAGTTGCAGCGAAATCCAAACTAGGGTTAGCTTAGGGCTAGTAATTAGGGCAAAGGAATTTATGGATGAAATTGAAGTGAATGCCTACCAAAAGAATGGATTTTGTGGCAACCACTATCCTCTTGGCATTTAGATTATCCAACTTCTGAAATTCCTCTTCCTAAGGAATTTGCACCAAGCCCTAGCTCGACCACTTGGCCTTGAGTGTTGAAAATCTATGCAAGTGTGCAGTAGATATAATTGTTTGCCAAATAATTATTTCCTAATGACCTTGAACAAGTATTTTAGGCCACTACTATCATTGAATAATTACACTTTAGAAAATCTCGGAAGTAAATGCGGCAAAAACAGTAAAGATCACAGAAAGACAACCATGCACAAAAGAGACAATATTTTTACCCTGGGAAGTCCAATGTTGGGAGAAAACTCAACTTTTCATAGGAGAAATTATTCTTCAACAAGGTTTGCAACTCAACAATTTGTCTCAAAATTTGTGCCACTATCTAAGTCAAAATACCAGTCGAACTTTGCTAACCTACTGTCCTTTGAGGTCAACCCCTTTAGCCCTGTTTTGTTGAAATGTGTAACTAGGTTCGGTCTTCATAATGTCTATTGTAATCATGATTTTATGTATTTGATGAAAAGAGAAAAATAAATTTATTATTTTCATTCTTGATGCATGGGTTTCATGTTCAACGTAAATTTATTTGTAGGTTAAGCACCCATTGGGTCATTGTCCTACGTGTAAGACCCCTATGGGCATCGTGTATTATGTAAACGAAATGTATTTGAGTCATAAAAGACCCTTCAAGATCTTGCCAACAAGCTACAAGTCGGCCTACATGAAAGATCAAGTCGGCCTCATGGAGGCAATCCATACCCCTAGAAAGCTTATATATAAGGGACATTTGACCTCATTTGGAGCATACATCCTGTAGGAATTTACAGGGTAAGTTTCGTAGATAAAAAACCAAAGGTCATCGCTCACAAACAGAAAACAAATCAGTACACCAGTAGTATCACATGGTTAAAATCCCTGAAGAGGGAAACAACCCACGGCCTGAGCCAACGCGGCCACTTCAGGCAATTTATTGATATAAAAATAAAAGTTACATATGTTTCTCTCATAAACGGTTACTGGACAAATGACCCTCCATGCTCTTTAAATAGAGATCATGGACCAATCGGGTGTTAAACCACAAATCAAGCGTTGTTAATACCGAGGAGAGAGTGAACCGTCAGATCACTACAAATCGTGACCGTTGGATTATAAGTTACAAATGTACATAGTAGAGAAACACACTTTACCTAACTCTACACTAGACTAAGTTATTCTTGACTATTTCCTATGTGTCGGAATATCCTAACATCCCTCCTTAAGAACAACTTGGGATATGATTGAAGGATTTACAAAGGTGACACAAAAGGAGCCTATTTCCTATGTGTCAAAATATCCTAACATCCCCCCATAAGAACAAATTGTGATAGGATTGAAGGATTTACAAAGGTGACACAATAGGAGAAGGAAGGAGGCATTAGAGCTTATCCCCCCTTAATGATAACTTTCCTGAACACCAAGCATGGATCAAAGTTTGGTAAACTTCGCTTCTGTGAGAGCCTTTGTAAAGATATCAGCTACTTGATCATTGGTTGGACAGTACTGCACTTCAAGAACACGATCATGAATGAGCTTTCTGATGAAGTGTATGTGGAGCTCAATGTGTTTCATATGCTGATGCTGAACTGGATCTTTACATAGCTGAATGACACTTTGATTATCACACCAAAGTGTAGGTGGATGCTGCTGATGAAGACCAAATTCAGACAGGATCTGACGAAGCCACATGGCTTCCTTGCTGGCTTCAACTGCACCATGATACTCTGCTCCGGCCGAAGAAAGAGAAATGGCACTTTGTTTCTTACAAGACCAAGTAATAGGTCCTGAACCAAGAGTGAATACATATCCCGCAGTAGACTTTCGATCATCAGGATCACCAGCCCAATCAAAATCAGTGAAACTAATCAACAATGGAGATGCTCTTGCACTGTAATGAATCCCAAACTAAGCTGTACCTCGAATATATCAAAGTATTCTTTTAGTTGCTTTCCAGTGACTTTCATGAGGTCGGTGCATAAACCGAGCGAAAAGACCAATGGCAAAGGAAAGGTCAGGACGAGTATGGGTTAGATACAAAATTTTACCAACAAGTTGACGGTATAAGGTAGCATCAACTTCAGGGGTAGTACAAGTGACTAAAAGCTTGACTCCAGACTGAAAGGGAGAAAGGGCTGGCTTACAGTCTTCCATGTGAAAGTGGTGTAGAAGATCACATCCATACTTGGACTGAGAGAGGGTAATACCTTCTTCGGATTGCAAGACTTGAAGACCAAGGAAATAATGCAAGTGTCCTAAGTCTGTCATTTCAAACTTCTTTTGAGGCTAGACTTCACATGGTTTATATGGTTGGGATCACTACCAGTAAGGATAAGATCATCAACATAAAGAACAAGGATGGTGAAGGACTTACCCACTTTCTTGGTGTAGACAGTGTTGTCAAAATGACACCTAGAAAAGTCATTATCTAATAGAAATCTATCCATTTTGGCATACCAAGCCCGAGGAGCTTGTTTGAGACCATAGAGCTTTAAGGCGAAAATTAAAGAAATTGGAGTCGTTGGATAAAGCCAGGAGGTTGTTCCATGTAGATTTCTTCATGCAAATCTCCATGTAAGAAGGCAGATTTAACATCCATCTGATGGACTTCCCATTTAAAGGAGGCATCAAGGGAAAGAACAAGGTGGATATAGTTCATTATGGCAACAGGGGAGAAGGTTTCAGTATAGTCAATGCCTTCAACTTGTGAAAATCCTTTAGCGACAAGACGAGCTTTATGTCTATCCACTTTTCCATCTGGTCCAAACTTGGTTTTGTAAACCAATCTGCATCTGACAAGTTTTCTTCCTTTTGGAAGAGGAACAAGATCCCAAGTATCATTCACCAATAAGGAACGATATTCTTCATTCATAGCTTCATCCCAATCTAGATGACCGGAGGCTTCTTCAAAGGTTTCTGGATCAGGATTTTTTGGAACTTGAGCCAATAAGGAAGAGGCTCTTTTGAACTGAGAACATGTACGTCGTTGATTGGCAAGGTCACCTACAAGAGAACCTACTACATCCCGAGTAGAGCAGACCCATCTTGGAAGCTGTGGAGTAAAAGGAATAATTTCAAGAGGTGGAGGAGGATTGTCATCCTCGTTGTCATCCTCTGAACTAGAAGGAATGCTATTAAAAATAGAAGAGAGAGAGAGAGGTGGCACATATGCCAAATCAGGATCGCAGGCCAAAGGTGGCACACCCATCGAACTAGGCTCGCAGGCCGATATTTTTTCATCAAATTTTACATCTCTTCTAATGATTATATTTTTGGATTTTGGTTGAAGAAGTCTATATCCTTTGACATCAGAATATCCAACAAAAATGCATTTTTTACTCTTTGGTTCTG
>JAXQQM020089766.1:0-35293 GCA_034641835.2 Pinus albicaulis | reverse complement strand
TACTACATTTGGCGGAAATTCAAACCGCCGGTTAAAACACTTTGATAAAATGTCGGAAATTTCCCCAAATTTTCCCAAATTTTTTTCCATCCCTTTCATAGTCGCTATCGTCTAACGTCATAGCAATACCAACATTTTAAAACACCAACCAACGAATTTGGTGGAGGAAGACGTCGCAATTGCGACACCATGGCCCAAAGCGTCACTATTGAGACGACTCCAAACGTCGCAACTGCGACACAATGTCTAGGTGTCGCCATTGCGACATTTGGAGGCACCTGTCGTAATAGCGACGCCTTTTCCGCCGTCGGTATAACGACACTTATATGCGTGCTGCATAAAAATACGAAACTTATATGCGCGCTACATAAAAAATTGAAACTTATATGCGCGCTACATAAAAATGATTTTATTGTTTCGTATTCATCGCAATAGCTACATTAACGTCTGATATCACGCGTGCATTCGCCCTCCGCTCTTGCAGAACAGCATTCGCCCTCAGCGTTCGCCCTCAGCTCTTGCAGAACAGCATTCGCCCTCAGCTCTTGCAAAATGGTAAGTTCTTACTGCAGGCCCTTCCTCCTATAGTAGGGTTGAATCTATTTGGGTTTTTTTGGTCAATTCCATTGGATTGTGTTAGGCTATAGGGTTCTCTCTAGATGTCAAGAATCAAGATTCAATACCCTCTATTATCTTCATCACCCAATATAAGATTTAAATTTTTCCCAAAGAAACGCTTATTAATTTGGCGACCATTATTTCTCCCTGCTTTAAAAACCCTACATTTAAATGAAAACAGGCATTGCATTTCAACTACAAAAATCTATTAGTGTTCAAATGTACATGTTTGCTACATTAACGTACGATATCACGCGCGCATTTGCCCTCGCTCTTGCGAACGACGTGCCGCCCTCGGCTCTTGCGAGCACGGCCACATTTCGCCCTCGGCGGTAGCGAGCTCTTGAGAACAACCGGTCGAGAACGACATTCGCCCTCGGCTCTTGCGGAACAACATTCACCACCGTGCCGCCCCTCGGCTCAACGCGAGAACAACATTCGCCAGGTTCGCCCTCGGCTCTTGCGAGATCAGCATTTGCCCTCGACGTTCGCCCTCGGCGTTCGCCCTCAGCTCTTGCAAAATGGTAAGTTCTTACTGCAGGCCCTTCCTCCTATAGTAGGTTTGACTCTATTTGGGTTTTTTGGTCAATTCCATTGGATTGTGTTAGGCTGTAGGGTTCTCTCTAGATGTCAAGAATCAAGATTCAATACCCTCTATTATCTTCATCACCCAGTACAAGATTTAAATTTTTCCCAAAGAAACGCTTATTAATTTGGCAGCCATTATTTCTCCCTGCTTTAAAAACCCTACATTTAAATGAAAACAGGCATTGCATTTCAACTACAAAAATCTATTAGTGTTCAAATGTACATGTGTGCATCACTTGTGTAGGGTATTCCTTTTTCACTTTCACATTATCCAAGAATGTGTGCAGTATAGTTCATATTTTTTGTGATTTAGATTATCTTGAAAAAGGAAAGGTAAATTATTTCCCATGGAAAAATAAGGTTTTCCGTTTTTTATAGGTTGTTGTTGGCATATGTTGTCCTTGATGGCAACCTACTTGATGAAGTTGATGGAAAAAATGATAAATATAATATGTCACAATGTATACGCTACATTTGTGAAGGAAACCCGCGTATATACTCTAGTTTTGTGAAGGGAACCCGCGTATACATTCAGGGTTAGCATATACGCAGTTTTTATGAGGCAAATTTGCGTATACACGAGAATATGCACGCTCAAAGTCGCGTATGCCTTTTGCGCTCTAAAAAATATGATACCTAGGGGCATTACCATGGTATTGACCCATTGTATTGAGCGCTAGATTGTCTATGTGATCCCGTCCAGGAATACCATCGGAAGTAATGTGGTTTTGGCTCATGGTATTGAAAAAGGCTAAATCTATATAAGGAGAAGAGAATCGTTGTGCAAGTGTGTGCATGAGTCTGGGTTTGAATGGATTATACACTCTGAAGTATGTCTGAATAGAAAGGGTAACAGTTTGATGATAGATCTGAATCTATGATGCACCTTGAAGAAAATGATGAAGAGGGATCTCTAGATCTGAAATGTATATGTATCTTCTAGATCTGTTTATGGAATGATTGGATCTGTGATCTAGCGAATCTGTGCTAAAGAAAAGAATGAAGATCTGAGCTGTTTGTCTGTTTTGGAAAGATGCGCTACCCTAAAATGTCTGAAGATCTATACACAGGTTCGTCGAGGAGGAAGTGCATATATACTCGGCTTGTATTCAGCAAAAGCGTGTATGAGAATTGAATTCAGCTCTGAAATGTGTGCAGATGTATACGCAGGTTGGTATTTTTGAAAGCGCGTATATACACATGTTCAGTGATGAAAAAGCATGTATGTAATTTAGGGTTTGCTGAAGTATGTGGTATGAAATGTCTGATATGTTCTTCTATTCTACTGTTATCTGTCAATGATGATCTGGGTTGTTCGAATATTGATTATCCTGCTATAAGAGAAAGTTTTTGGTTTGATGAATGTTCCTTGAGCTTAATTGTGTGGGTTGGATCCAGTGTGAAAATTGATGAAATGTGGTCCATAAAGGTGCTGAAGGTTGAAGCCTTTTGTCAGGGGGTTGTAGCTCCCTTCCAGGACAGGCTGGTAAACGAGAGGAGGGGGTTGTAGCTCCCTTCCAGAGAGGCTGGTAAACGAGAGAAGGTTGTAGCCTTCAGCAGGTGGGTGCCTGCGTCCTGGTATGAGTCTGCGCCAGTACATGGTTGTAATATGTTTTCTTTATAATAAAATATTGAAGGCTGAGACAATGGCAGCGATGGTTTTCTCTCGACTTGGGTTTCCACATAAAATCCTGGTGTTCATGTGTGTTTCTTATGTGTGATGGTTTATTTTGTTATTACTGCACACGCTTACTGCTAACTAAACATGTGATGATGCATAGATCTAAGTAAAGAAATAAATGCATAATAAGTTCTCTTTGTATACGCGATTTTTATGAAGGATATCCGCGTGTATACGCTAGTTAGCTTCAACAAAGTAGCGTATGGGTTTTAGAGAATGAAAAAGTAAATTTTTTTGAGTAAGTCCTAAATACTGATTCACCCCCCCCTCTCAGTATTTTTCCCAACAATTGGTATCAGAGGAGGTCCTTCTGCAGAAGCTTGATTGCTTGAAGGAGATCCGTCGCAATGGGAAGTTATGAAGGAGTAATCTCTCTAAGGCCACCTCTATTCAATGGAAGTAATCTTTTATTCTGGAAGATACGAACAAAATCATATCTGCAAAGTCTTGGTGCAAAAGTATGGGCAATCGTGGAAGAAGGTTATCAGTATCTAGCAAGTATTCCTACTAATGCAGCAGAAAGGAAGAAATATGAAATCAATGCCAAAGCAGTCAATGTTTTATTAGGAAGCCTGTCTGAACCAGAATTTGCTAAAGTGATGCAGCTAAATTCAACAAAAGAAATATGGGGCAAAATCATTTTGAGCTATGAAGGAGTTACAAAGGTAAAAAGTGCAAAACTCCAAACTCTCCGAATTGAATATGAAAAGTTAAGGATGCATAGTGATGAGAGTATTTCCAGTTTCTTTTTACGTCTATATGATATTGTAAATCGTATGAGAAGTTTGGGTGAAGCCATAACCGATACTACTCTAGTGGAAAAAGTCTTAAGATCTTTAACTTCAAAATTTGAGTCAAAAGTATCAGCTATTGAAGAAAGGCAAGATCTGAAAAATCTTACTATTGTTTAACTACATGGTATTCTGACTGCTTATGAAATGAGACAAGGAGGTCCCTCTCAAATCAAAGAAGCTGCCTTTAAGGCATGTGCAAAAGGAAAGGAAAAGGAAGTTGTCAAGGAATCAAGTTATATATCAGAAGAAGAAGAATCAAACTTTGTGAGAAGACTCCAACCAGGTACTGGAAGATTCATAGGTAAGCTTCCCTTAAAATGTTTTGATTGTGGAAGAGTGGGTCATTATGCTGCTAAATGTCCTTATAAAGAAAATCATGATAAAGGGAAACAATTTGAAAAGGGAAAGAGTTATTATGCAAATGAAGATAATAATGAAATGTCAAGTGAAGATGAATAATATTCTGACCAAGATCTGCTAGTGCTCATGGCAAGGAAGCAAAAGAAGAAGGCTACTCAAGGAAATAAGATATCTCAGAAAACATGTGCAACAGAAAATGAAGAAGAGGAAACATGTATTGATTGTTGTTCTTGTAATCCATTCACCTGTGCATGCAATGATGAAGATAGTGAAAGTAACAGTATAAGTCTAGAAGCAAATCTCAAGATCAATGATGAAAGTAATTTTTGGGGTCAATTTAAAAGGAGGGAATCTGTCCTCAAGGATGTGATCTCTAGATTGAATGAACAGATAGAAACAATGAAAGGACAGATATAAATGTATCAAAGACTGCAGGACAAAGTAACCAATCACATTGAAGGACTTGAAACAGAAATCATCTCTCTGAAAGCAGACCTTGAAGCATCAAATAAGAAGAATGAAGAACTTCTACAATCATTTGAAAAAGAAGGACGTGAAGCAGAAATCATCTCGCTCAAAACATATCTGGAAAAATCAAATAAGAAGAATGAAGAACTTTTACAAATCTTTGAAGAGCAAGAAGATGGGTTGAAAGAAGAGATTTTAAATTTGAATGATCAAGTGGAAGAAGGAAGAAGGGTTGAAGAAAGTATGAAGAAGAAGTGCCAAAGATTGGAAGTTGAGGTAAATATTTTGAAAGGTAAATTAGAAGAAAAAGATAAACTCATGAGGTTTCAAGATAGCACTAAGATTCTGCACAATATTCTTAGTAGTCAAAGGTCTCCCTCGGTTAAATTTGGTCTTGGTTTTCATGAAACTGTTCAAGGAGAATCTAGTTCACAAGGAAGTGCTAAAAATTCAAAGGATATCAATGCAAAACTTGAAGTATCGAAAGAGACAAAAGATCAACTGCAATCATGAACTCTGTTGAATGCTTTAAGTGTCATAATTATGGGCATGTTGCAGCCAATTGCAGAAGCAGATTGTTTCAGCCATAAACCAACAGATTCTACATAGAAAGGTATTCTGGTTTCTTCAAGGGATATTGTTTTTCATGCAGCAAGTATGGTCATAAAGCAGCTGATTGCAATAGAAGAAAGAATAGAAAAACTCACTATGATCCTTATGCTTACTTTTCTGGTCATGCAAGATGGTATACCTATAACAAGTATGGACATGTTGAAAAAGAATGCAGGATGAATAGATCTGAAAAATTGGACAATTTCCAGCACACAATAAGAAGTTTCAAGCAAAGCTGGAAAAAGAAGGAGGACCAGTCAGAAACGTAGGGAATATTGACCGTACTACAGTCATCTGCTTCTAAATATTATTTCTCATAATGACTGCAGAATAATGTGAGATACATTATAGAGATTAGTAATGTATCATCACAGGGAGAGCAATGTATGGTGATTCTCATGGTTGATTTGGTTATTCTGGTTATGTTTATTTCTGACAATGCATCTGATATGACAAGAGAAGACAGGTACAGGTGATACAAATTCAGGGGGAGATGAAGGAGTGAAATTTTCAATATTTCACTTTCCATACGCAGGTTTCATGAACAAAAGCCGCATATACACGCAAGTTCCTTTGGAGACAGAAGCGTATGCTTTACTGTGATAAGAAAATCAGTGATTCAGCTAAAGAACAGGAGCACAGGTTCAGGGGGAGCATCAGTCTAACTACTAATGATTGCATCATTGGCACTGTATCTACTTATTCCTTAATATACATGCTCAAATGATGATGATATGATACATGGTTTCTTATGATAAGATTATGGATAAGCCCTGATTGCTTTTTGATGAAGAGTATTTTGTTTTATGGATGAGATGGAAGTCTTCTAATTCAAAGATAAGGATAGATATTGCAAAACTTGTTGCTGATGTTGGTTGTCATGATTGAGACCTTTTATACATAATTCCATCACATGTTGCATCATGATATAAATCTTGAAGATTTTGGTGATATGAGATCACTTGGATGATGGCTCAACACATATTGTCTATTAAAGAAGTTGTTTTGTTGATGCTGCAAAGAGCTTGAAGGCTTGGTTACTAATGTACTTGTGCTACAACTACTGGATGACACTCTAAATCATAGCTACTTTTTCCTATTTGTTCTTCTCTCATATATTCCAGGTAAGCATTCAAAATATCTCAGATAGAAGCTGGAAGTTATCTTTTCCTTTTAGGAGATCAGATCTATTCAAAATCAGAAGATTAAAATGGATACGCAGATTTCCTAAAATACAGTCATGTATATACGCTAGTTCATACAAAGAAAATCGCGTATGGGTGGCTGATGACAAATTTCTCTGATTCAGCATTCTTCAGCAGAACTGCAGTATTGTTTGGTATCTCTGATGATGTTTCAGCTCTTATATTTCTGTTTCATTCTCTGATATTGGGTGAGGATGCCTTGATGATTGGCTACTGAAAGTGTTCAGATTGCACAAGCTAAGGAGGAGTTTTGGTCATATGGAAAGGATGCATTGGATGCACAGTTTTAGGGGGAGCATTAGCCTTGCTGAATGTAATGCATTGTTGGCATTATGTTGATTCTGAATTATGATCTCTCTTTAAGTATTTTTTGTATTTGTTACAAAAGGTCATATTTGTAATTTGATGAAAAGGTCATGTTGAGACTTATGATGTAAAATTGTAATATTCAGTCATATAAGGACTTGATTCAAATGTGTAAACCCACTTGGTTGGGTACTTGAGTCACGTATGTAAATCCACTTCGTTGGATCATTGTTGTAAGTATGAGTCCTTGGTGATAGGAAAGGTCATAGAGTTAGGTACTTCATTGAACAAATATGTTTGAATATTCAACATGAACTCAGGGGGAGCATGGTAACTTCAATGCACATCAGATCTGCAGAGCTCTTCTTTCTACATGAGAAGAAAAACTTTGTTTTGGTTTTGATCCACCCTTTTCCCTTGATGTCAAAGGGGGAGAGTAACATGGTTTTTGAATAGGGGGAGAGCATCATGGTGTTTGCATAATGGTTATATTCAATGTATCTATCTATTGTGATGATCAAACACCATAATGGTTGCCATCAAGTCCAAAGGGGGAAATTGTTGGCATATGTTGTCCTTGATGGCAACCTACTTGATGAAGTTGATAGCAACCTACTTGATAAAGTCGATGAAAACCTTCTTGATGAGTTAAAGAGGAGATTGTTGGCAAGTGATACAATGTGTTGAATTTGATGGAATCTGCTTAATGAAGTTGTCCTTGATGGAAAGCTACTTGATGAGTTGCCTATGATAAGCAACTTATGTGCTAAAGATGTAAGAATGATGTATCTACAGATCAGTTCAGATGTGATAGAGAAAACAATTCCAGTAAGTGCCAGAAAAATGATAAATATAATATGTCACAATGTATACGCTACTGTTGTGAAGGCAACCCGCGTATATACTCTACTTTTGTGAAGGGAACCCGCGTATACATTCAGGGTTAGCATATACGCAGTTTTTATGAGGCAAAGTTGCGTATACACGTGATTACACACGCTCAAAGTCGCGTATGCCTTTTGCGCTCTAAAAACTATGATACCTAGGGGCATTACCATGGTATTGACCCATTGTATTGAGCGCTGGATTTTCTATGTGATCCCGTTCAGGAATACCATCGGAAGTAATGTGGTTTTGGCTCATGGTATTGACAAAGGCTAAATCTATATAAGGAGAAGAGAATCATTATGCAAGTGTGTGCATGAGTCTAGGTTTGAATGGATTATACACTCTGAAGTATGTCTGAATAGAAAGGGTAACAGTTTGATGATAGATGTGAATCTATGATGCACCTTGAAGAAAATGATGAAGAGGGATCTCTAGATCTGAAATGTATATGTATCTTCTAGATCTATTTATGGAATGATTAGATCTGTGATCTAGCGAATCTGTGCTAAAGAAAAGAATGAATATCTGAGCTGTTTGTCTGTTCTGGAAAGATGCGCTACCCTAAAATGTCTGAAGATCTATACGCAAGTTCGTCGAGGAGGAAGCGCGTATATACGCGGCTTGTATTCAACAAAAGTGCGTATGATAATTGAAGTTAGCTCTGAAATGTGTGCAGATGTATGCGCAGGTTGGTATTTGTGAAAGTGCGTATATATGCATGTTCAGTGATGAAAAAGCGCATATGTAATTTAGGGTTTGCTGAGTATGTGGTATGAAATGTCTGATCTATTCTGCTATTCTACTGCTATCTATCAATGATTATCTGGGTTGTTCGAATATTGATTATCCTGCTATAAGAGCAAGTTGTTGGTTTGATGAATGCTCCTTGAGCTTAATTGTGTGGGTTGGATTTAGTGTGAAAATTGATGAAACGTGGTCCACAAAGGTGTTGAAGGTTGAAGCCTTCAGTCAGGGGGTTGTAGCTCCCTTCCAGGAGAGGTTGGTAAACGAGAGCAGGGGGTTGTAGCTCCCTTCCAGGAGAGGTTGGTAAACAAGAGAAGGTTGTAGCCTTCTGCAGGTGGGTGCCTGCATGCTGGTATGATTCTGTGCCAGTACATGGTTGTAATATGTTTTCTTTATAATAAAATATTGAAGGCTGAGACAACGGCGGTGGTGGTTTTCTCCCGACTTGGGTTTCCACCTAAAATCCTGGTGTTCGTGTGTGTTGCTTATGTGTGATGGTTTATTCTGTTATTACTGCACACGCTTACTGCTAACTAAACATCTGATGATGCATAGATCTAAGTAAAGAAATAAATGCATAATAAGTTCTCTGTGTATACGCGAGTTTTATGAAGGATATCCACGTGTATACGCTAGTTAGCTTCAACAAAGTAGCGTATGGGTTTTAGAGAATGAAAAAGTAAAAATTTTTGAGTAAGTCCTAAATACTGATTCACCCCCCCCCCCCCCCTCTTAGTATTTTTCCTAACACACAGAACCAACGGAATTTAGAACCATGCGTTCAAAAGTAAGAATGAATCATGTGTTAAGAAATCGAGGGCAGAATTGTGAAATATATAGGAGTGAAATGAAACCAAACTCCATGAAGTCCTGGTCAGAGGCACAGAGGTTACAAGGTATGTGAAATTGGAGTTGATTGAATGGATATGCGTTGGGTTTAGTATTAATGTTGATGCATTTGATGCGATGGCTTATATTTTAAGTTGGGGAATATGGAATTTAGAACTTAGCATGTTGTGGAAGGTCTATGAGATGTCATGAATCTGCAGTATTGACTTCAAAATAGAGAAACATTTGAATAGCAATGGAACCAAGTAAATAGAACCGTGAGTAGTGGTGTTTTCAGATTTGAATTGAATGTGCAACAGCAAAAGATGGATGCAGAGGTTGTTTAATCTCTGAGCGCATTAGGGAAGAATACATTGAAATAAAGGATGCAGAGATTTGGATGCAAAATCGTGAAGGGAAAGCGCACATTGATTGTAGAGATGCAAGAGGTATAATTACTGGCATTGTATCCATGAAGTAGCGTATGGTTTAAAATGGTAAGTTAAAGTGTGAGCCCAAGTGTTATTGAAATCCAGAGAAGGAAGAGTCCATTGAATTGGGTCTTGAAATCCAAAGCTTAGTAAATATTCATAACATTTGATTTGGAGATGTGGATATATGTTGGCCGTGGTGCATTTAAATGAAGTTTTGTAAACTTCAAATGTTGGTTCAAGCCCTTTTGAGGTGAGGACGAAATCTGAACCTTTGATCTATGGAATGTTCTAATGTTGGTTTGATTTCAATTGAAATGGGTGTTCCAATGGTTCTATAATCAATGCTTAAGTAATATAGCTTCCGCATGTTAAATTGAGATTGCCCAGATTGTGAAAATTGAGGTACATTCTTCTTTGGAAAATTGAAATGCATTTTTATATGCATCTGAGAGTGTGAATGTGGGTTTGCAGCCCTTTGGGTTACTATCAAATAACACATGCATGCTCAGGTGTTGTTTGCAGCAAATTGTAGCAAAAAGGTTGCTAGGGATTGGTCCCAGGACAAAGAGAAGCCAAGCATAGGCGGAGAAGTTGCATTTTGATGAATGAAAAGTGCGAGGTATTGCGGGGAAGTGGCTTAAATGAAGTCCACACATGAATAGATGCAGTTCAAAAAGGAGGGGAAGATGATTATTGATAGTCATTTTTGGAGATCTGATGAAAAGTATGAGTGGGAGAAGGCCAAGATAACAATTCACCTTGAATTGTTAATGAAGTTGTTGCAGGAAAATGTGAGATACCAGACACATGGTTGGACCATGAGAAAGAAGGTGAAGTGGCAGAAGCTACATGCAAAGAGGGAAAAATAGGTAAACATACAGTTGATGGATGAGTTGAGGAAGCCCGAGTAGATGTTGAGTTGTGAAGAACTCAGAGAGGCTGAGTTTAAAATGGATGTTTCCATTTGTGGCCCGGAACATGGCGAAATTCTGGGTGAAGAGATCAGTGGAGAAGATCTCATGAACTATTGGGATAGTTCAGAAGCATCTGAAGATGTGTTCATAAGAGAAGTAGGTGAGGCTATGAAGCCTTGCAAATTTTCTCACATTTTATGTATGTTTGCAGGATGTGCAAAAGACAGTGAACAATGTGATGGAATTGTCACAAAGGAGAATGAAATTCTTGAGGTAAAGTCTGGTAGAGAATTTCTTTCAGAGAAGGAATGTGTTGATTGGTTACAACACGAAGAAATCATAGATGAATCCTTGTTTGGGATAAGACAGCAAGTCGAAGCTGTTATGGATCAGGAACAAAGTGGAAATGCTGAAGGAAAATTCCAAGGAGGTAAACAAGTGTATTTTTTTAACGGGATTGCTGACAAAATTTTACAATGTAATGATGTCGAAACGAGGAAAATTCAGGAAGATTGCTAGAGGGAGAATGGAAGTAGTGATGAGACTGAAGGGAAATCTACAGAATAACTTAATCAAATGAAGGATTCAGAACGGAAAAGAGAGATGTTGGTTGAAGCATTTAGTGAGACCACAAGGTCTTATGTGTTTAAGACTAATGATTGGTGGGTGATTATAGGTACATCACAGAGTGTTGAACAAACTTTGAAGTTTGTTAAGGAAGAAGAGTTGAATCTGAAATTTTTTCAGAATGATGCTGAGATAGCAAGATCTCAGGACGAAATGAAGACAGAGGGGTCTTATGGAAATATTCAGCAGAATATTGAAGCAGGGGAAGAAGGACCATCTGATGATTGGTCAATAGCAAGTGAAGGTATGGAGAATTGTGTAAAATTTCCAAGTTCTACTCCAGTTGATATTGTTCAGTTATATCGGAAGTTAGATATTCAAAGAAGAGAGTTGGAAAAGCAGAGGATCTATGTTCAGGGAAAGTTACTGAAAGACACAGAACAGGGAAACATTTTTCAAATAGATGATCTGGAGGAGGGACTAATTGATAGTCTCACAGAGGAATTGAATTAGCATACTGATGTGCTGATGGATGAGGGAATTTCAGAGCAGCATACTGGAATGTTGCCAGCAGCAGAAGGGGCACTGAAGCCTTATGTTTTTTATTCTAACCATTGTTTCGTGAGTACAGGTTTTTTTGCAGATACTGGAGAAAATATAGTAGACAGAGAAATTGAACTGATGAGTCGAATGATGATGAAAGTATCCCGGAAGAGGCCAACAGCAGTAAAAAAAAAGAAGCAGCAATAGAAAGACAACAAAAGATTGTGAAAGCATAGCCAGTGGGGCAATGCAGCATAAAGTGTGGAGACCTGGAGAAGAAAAACAGATAGAAGCAGCGACAAGTGGGAAGTTGCAGCACAAGATATGGGATCCAAGCATACACAGATTCGAACACATGATCAGGCAATCATGATTAATTTCAACCTTGGGAGTCTGATGCAGGAGCATCAAGACCAATTTTCATTTTTAATTATGTAATAAAGGAGGGTGTGACATTTTAATTGTTTTATTAATTAATTTTTTATTTTTAAATAAAATAGGAGATAAATTATAAAAGTGAGGATTTTGTAAATATTCTTTAAAAGGATATGAGAGAAAATAGAATTAGGTAGAAAATGTAGGGAGTAGGAATGCTATGTACGGGACTTAGTTGAGTCCACACCTAAAATGAATTTAAATTAGATTTAGCTGAGGATTAGGTGGAGAGATTTTTGGAATGAATTAAATTCATTATTTATGTATAAATATGAGTGGTTTTTGTGAGGAGAAAACACTTGAATAGTTGAAGAGCTGAGATAGTTAAGAGTGGAGTGAGTGGGGAGTGGTTTAAAGGGCAAAGAGCCAAGAGGTCGCCCAATGTAATATCTGGCCACAGAATTTTAATATAGTTAAGGGAGTTGATTTGTATGGATATTTTTGCCTTCATGTAAAATTGAGCTGAATGGTTTTCATGATTTTATTATAGAAAATTTGAGCATTATCAGAGTTCGTGCAGCAGTTGTATTATTATATGCGGGACCTGCTTCCTAGCATAATTCCTGCATCAGATTCCTAGGATTAGCTAGATATTATAGGAGATTTATAAAATATTTTAGTAAAATGGGCTCACTTTTGTTTGGGTTGCTAAAAAAATATTTATATTTTTGTTGGACAGACTAGTGTCAAGAAGAATTTGAAGAGCTAAAGGAGAAGTTGACAATTTCACTAGTTCTTAGGGGCCCAAATTGGGCCTTGAATTTTCATATTCCCACATATGCATCAGATAAAGTTGTAGGGTTAGAGTTGGGATAGTTGGAGGGTAATTTTCCTTATGCTATCTATTTCATAAGTAATAATTTTTCCAATGTTCAACTCAACTATATAGTGATTGAAAAAGAGCTCTTGTCTGTTGTGCATTCCTTGAATAAGTTTAGACATTACATTACATGGTACAAAGATTTTGCGAAAAATGACTATGAAAAAATTAAGTATTTTATGAACAAACTTGATGTCAATTCTAGGATTATTATATGGTTATTCCTATTACAAAAAAATTATCGAACCATTATTGACAAGCCAGGGAAAGAAAATATGGTTGCAGATTTCTTATCTAGACTAACCATGTCTGCAGAGAATGAAGAGATGATATATGATTAGATCCCATATTAGCACCTATTCGCCATATCATTGTTGTCACCTTGGTTTTATGACATAGAAAAACTCTTGGTTACTGGACAATTTCCTCCCAATATGTCCTCCAAGGAAAAGAGAAAAAATGTTAAGAAGAGTGCCTCTTACACTTCGATTAGGGGAAACCTTTTCAGATTGGGACCAAATAATATTTTGAGGAGATGTGTAAGGGAATATTAATTGTCTGATATCCTCTTAGCATGCCATGATGGGCCCTATGTGGGCCATTTTTCTACCAAGAGGACAATATTCAAGATTCTCCAAGCATGATACTGTTGGCCTAGCCTAAATCAAGATAGAAGGAAGTACATTTCTCAATGTGATGAGTGCCATAGGATGGGGAAGCCCTCATAAAAGGACGGAACACCACTAAAACCTCAAGTGACTCTTTATCCAATTGAGAAGTGGGGCACAGATTTCATTGGACAGATTGACTCTCCATGTGGAAAAAAGTGTTATATTATTGTATGCACAAATAATCCAACAAAGTGGGCTTAAGTGAAGGAAGTTAAAGTAGCAACAAAACAAAAAGTGGGAGAATTATTAAGGGAGAAAATCTTCTACAAATTTGGTTTCCCAAGAGAGCTAGTCATTGACTAAGGAACTCAATTCACTTCTAATTTGATAGAGGGGATAATGAACTAGCATGACATCAGACATAGGAAGTCCACCGTATATCACCCTCATGGAAATGGGTAAGTGGAAGTGACCAACAAAGAATTAAAATAAATATTTCCTAAGGTTGTTGAAAAAAACAAGAAGGATTGGGAAAGTAGGCTTATGGAGGCGACTTGGGCCTACAATACCACATGGAAGAACACTTCTGCATTCATCCCCTTCAAGCTATTTTAATGTAAGAAAACACTATTGATGATTGAATTTGAATATAACACCTTGAGAATGGAATCAAAACTTGATATACACATTGCAAGAGCTCAGGAAGAGATGTTGGAATAGTTCAATTCACTTTATGAACTTAGGTTGCATTATCGTATGCATACTGAAGTGATTCATTGCAAAGAAAGGTTTTGCATGAAAATCAAATTAGAGAAAATGCGTTCCAGGAAGGTGATTGTGCCCTCAAATAAGACTCATGATTCAAGGACTTAAAAGGGAAACTTATGAGAATATGGTTGAGTCCCTACCTAGTGGAGAAATTCCATGACAATGGTTCTCTTTAGATCTAAACAATTGATGAGGAAAATATACCATTTCCGGTCAATGGTTATAGGTTGGAATTATACAAGAAACCCCTATCAAAGGATGAATTTACCAACTCGATAAGAAGAGAACTAAATTTTATTGGGATACTCAAATCTCCCAATCCATTCAAATCTTGATGAAACAATAAGGAAGAAAAAAACAAAAAACAAAAAACAAAAAAATAGGAAAAAAAAAAAAAAACCCAGGTGAAAAACTCCATGAGGTGCCAGAGGAAAGCTATTCGGTTGAAAACCTCCATGAGTAGCCAAAGAGACTGGAAAATGAAAAAAATGAGAAAATAAAATAAAAATATATCTTGGTGAAAAAATCCTTTGAGGAACCTAGGGTAGTCCTAGGAGGTTGAAAACCTCCTTTGAGGCATCGTACATGTCTGAAAAAAAAGAAGAGAAAATAACAAGAAGGAAAAGGAAAGTGAAAAGGAACCCTTACATTATCTATTCTAACATTTCTACAGGTACAACAGGGTTCCAATGACATTCAAAGAAGGTTATCACAGTTAGAGAAGAAACATCAAATTTTAACTTCAGACACTTCCGCCCAACTCTTTAAATCCACTATATCCATCCCTTGACATTTCCCAAGATTTCTACATCATTAGCTATCCCCTCTCACTAATTTTTTTCAGTGTCTTGAAATGATATAGGAAAGTCCCTGTATTACTTCAAGAAGTTTATCAACATAGAAAGAAGAAGAAAATTGGAATATTTTCAATTAAGAATAGGGGAGGGGGCCCATGAGAGACCTGTAATCCATCCACTCCAATAGATGTCACCTTTTCCACCTTAATTCCAATTACCATCCATAAAAACATAACCATTTTTTCTTATCTTCCCATTTCCATCAAAAAAGAGCTCTATATCCACCATCAACAACCTTCCCATGAATTATCAAAATTTTTGGAAAGAAACACTCATATCAAATTGTGATCCTAAGGGGTCTATGTGACTACTACAAGAAGACACATAGTCCTATAGAAAACTACATAAAACCACACAAGGTCACATTTGAAGCACCAAACCAAGAGTTTGAATATAAATGAAGCTTCACGAGGATCCAACACTAGTCTTGAGCATATACAGGATTATATGCAATTTGCTACAGGATCCTTAATCATCAACCACAAAAACATCTGATTAGTGGTGGCACATGTATTCTGACCACCTGAATCATGGAACTTCAATCAACAATGAACACTAAAATATTCAATCCAATGAAAGGATCAATTAAGGTAATAGATTGCACCTCATAGGGGACTCCAAAAACCTCATTAATTGTCTAGTATACGCATGCAAGCATCAACTGTTTAATCGTCGGCTACAACACCACCAACCTGAGCATTATTGAGTACGAGTCATGTATGTAATGTCTTAAACCTTCCTTAAAGGTGCATATTAGCTTAAAAAGTGTTATTAGTGCATAAAAGAAGAGGTTTTAAGGGATAATTTTGGTTTATTAGTCTCAACCACCTTTGATAATGTACAATAGTCATATCCTTCATCCATCACACCTGTGGAGGAAAAGAAAAAAAATGGTGATGACTCCAAAGAGTGGGGCAACATGTCTACTCATCGCATGGTTTTTTATGTGAAGGTGGTATGTGGGGGCCAACTCACACATTGTGCTAAGCCCAACCACTTAACCACGAATTGCATAAGTTAGGCCCCTAAGCCTAATTTGGCATAAAAGTTATATTTTAAAGCCAAGGGAGACCCACCACTACCATTGAAGGACGGGTTATCCATACCATCACTTTCATAAACCACTACAAACTATATAGTACTTGTAGGTTGTTTCTATAGGGTAGACACAAAGTGCTACAAGATGGACACATAGTGCTACAGGATAGACACATAGTGCTACAAGATAGACACAAATTTTTACGGGAAAGTCTAAAGAGCTACAAGAAGCCCAATTAAAATAAATATCATCTCTCAAACCCTAGAATTAAAAGAAGAGAATTAGAGGAAAGATAAGTATGAACTCACCTTGCCACCTTTTGATGAAAAATATTGAAAAACCCTTCAATTTTTCAAAAGTGTACCCTGTGGAAATTTTTTCCATAAATTTGGGAAGGAAAAGGAAGTGAAGTATAGGTGTTTTTGAAATAAGAATGATAAGGGAAGGGAATGGAATTCCTTTGAATTGTATTATGATTTCTTCCTATTATCACTCCCCCTAACTTCCCAAGGCTAAGAGTGGGATTTAAGGAAGGTAACCACAAACCAAGCTTTAGGTTAGGTCGCTAGCCCTGTGAGGACCAGAGAGGGCTATCTCAAATGTCACTTTGCAGTCAATGAAATTATCGAATATTTAATGATCTTAGGCTATGCTTATAAGTTTAATAAGTAGGGTTTTTGTTTTGTGTTTTTGTTTTGGATAAGAATGATAGTAAGGCGATTAGGTCTAGGGTTTAAGTCAAATTTCAAGGTAAATTTGAAGAGAATATGGGTGAGGCCAAGTAGGTAGATTGAAATAAATTTTATTTTGTTGTTGTGTATAGGATGAAATGATCTAAAATCAGAATGAGCACTGAGGTGAATTCATTCATTTAGAAGAATACAGACATATAATGCAAATCTTGTTAAGACGGAGCATGTAAAGGCATGCTTTCTTCTTATAGACTGACAAGATAAACACATAGAAGAATTTATATGAAAGAGGCAAACATATCATTCAACATGATTAGATAAAAATACAGATAAAGAACACGTTCTCCAAGGCATACCAAAGTATTCTCAACAAAAATTGTCAAACATTGTCTTTGATTTCATTCCAAAAGGATTTTCCAATAGCTCCATTACAAAAAACAACTATCTAACCCAAGAAAAGACTAAAGTGGGTCTACATATAGAGAATATGAACAATGACACCTCATAGAGTCAAAATCCCATCCAAAATGCATCATAAATACATGGGATGAGTCACTTCCTAGAATCTAGGGAGGTTAGAAACTATTCCCTCAAATTCAACTAAATACTAGGAGTGTGTGTCCCCCCACACTAAATTACATGTTTCCTCATGATAAGAGGAAAAAACAAGCTCAATTACTCCAATACCAGCTCAAAGGACAAAAAAGCCTCGAAAATCTGACTTTTTATGTTCTTGACAAGTGTCTTGAGGAATCTTATGTAGATGTGTAACACATTTTTACAGATGCGTAACACCTTTTTGCAGCTAATTTTGAGGGAATTTTAGGACTCCAAATCCAAATTTGGAAGATAGGTCAACTATCGTTGTGTGTCTAGTTTCCATAACATATTTAATTTTGAAAAATGACTCATGGGAAGGCTTCCAAAATTTTGTTATCCCATGCTTACTCCAAATGAGTAGCACCTCGCCAAAAATACTAGTAGAAGTGTAGTATGAATCCTAATTCCAAGCGTACAAAAAAAGACCACTTTAGCTGCGCATAAAAAACAACCCTAACAGCAAATATGGCTTCCAATATCTTTAGATCTGCAGTTAGTTGATCAAGATAAATGCTGCAAAAATCTAGATCGATGCATCAAAAGACATTAAGCAGTAGATAAAACAAGATTTACTCCATGCATCCAATAGACAAGACAAGAATATGTTGAATGAATTTTTTATTAATGGCAGCTGGGAGGAAAACACAAAAGGGTGTTACTAGTTCTCCTCAATGGGATGGGTTCTTGTAAGTCCTCGGGACTTCAGATCTAGAATTCCTCTCTTGATGGTGTAGAAAACCCAGACAAAAATGGTAGCAAAATATGACTATGATGGTGGATCAAAGTCAGACCAAAAGCATAGATCCAGAGTGATATTTAGGCAACATAAGGTGGTAAATGAATGGGAAAACCCTTTTATTTATAACAAAATATTGAGCTAGTCTATATATTGGTGCATAATTAAAATATTATCAACCAAATCAAGATCCAACTTTTATGGAATATTTTATTATATTTGTTGGAGGGAAAAGGAATTTGACTTGGGTCAAATCTCTTTAATTGTAAATAATATATAAATAAATGATTTATTTATTATTTTAAGGATGTGGTTGAGTAACAATAAAATGAATAACGATTTATTTAATTATTTAAGGGTGATTTAGTCATATTCAACAAAGAATAATATTTAAATAAGGTTTAAATAATTATTTTTAGGAGATAATAAGATAAATAATGATTTATCTAATTAATTTCCATGTTTTTGGTTAAATATAACAAGGAATATTAATTAAAATATTGTTTAACTAATTATTCCTTGAAGAAAATAAAAAAAATGTAGATTTATTTAATAGTTCCTCATGGGGTTTCCTGTTTAGACCATAAACAACTTAATAAAGGTGGTTTACTAAGTTATTTTTCATAGTGAATGCAATTTTACTTAGGGTAAAATTGGTCTTACATGGTGTACTTGGGTCCAAATAATAACAATAGGTTAGATGACCAAAAAATGGTGTAATAGATTGCCCCCCAGTGTGTGAGCGTTAGGAGCTAATCATATGACTAAAGTACGTTGTAAGAACTCAGTCACTAGACACCAAATGGGAAGTCAAAGAGAGAGAAGTATAAGGTAGACCAAAGTGCTAAAAGGAATAGACCCTGATGAGGCAAGACTTACAGGTGCCAAAAGTCTCTTTTATGAGTGAGTAACTGTGTTATAGTCAGTGGGGGAGGCATACCTATGCCCGTCGAGACAAAGTACAAAGAATAAAGCATCCAGTAAACAAAGGG
Organism: Pinus albicaulis; assembly: GCA_034641835.2. Classification (NCBI taxonomy): domain Eukaryota; kingdom Viridiplantae; phylum Streptophyta; class Pinopsida; order Pinales; family Pinaceae; genus Pinus; species Pinus albicaulis. The sequence goes on along the minus strand of JAXQQM020089766.1, from coordinate 16,193 downwards.
ACTGAAAAATATAGTACATGCTGGCATAAACATGAGCCAGATAAACAACATGATAATGAATCCCACATACATATTGTGCCTAGGCTAACAGCCAGGGCTTGTACAATAATATCTGAGTACATGAGATATAAATACAACCCAGTTTCCCCTGTAAATAGGAAATGGCTCTGCAAATTTTACTGATACATGTAATCAAAAAGTCGCTGCAAGCAGCTGAGGCCGACATCATCAAATCTGTGGAGCTGCAACAAAAGGCTGTAATGAAGAGGTCATCCAGGAATGTGGGGGGATACCTGTAGGGCCACCCCCTCATGAGGCCTCAGACATCTCACACACACCTAGGAATCACTTATATCAGTTGCTGCATCACTGGACCATCAAGTATACAGATCTCGATCATGCTGAAAGGAGCTGGAGCTGAGAAACAACCAAGTCAAAGGGAAATAAGGAGTCCCTTTTCCTGATCCGAGGCACCGAACAAGATTGGAAGATGGAACTAAGGTACACCACCCTCTAGACATGTCTTCTGAAATGAATGAGTTGATGTCAACAAAAGGAGGTCTGCCATAGGTGAGGCAATAAGGGATCCTTAATTAAGGCACAAGAGAAAATAGTAGAGTGACTGACAGACTGACACCAGGGATGGTGATGAAATGGGGGGTACTGAGTAGTGGATGAACGACTTCCCTTGTTAGATCATAAAGGGAATGGATGACATGGCAGCGACTGACACAATTTCATGAGGGATAGGGGATAGCGGGACTAAAGGTCATAATGTGCGACACGAGAGAGGAACCAAGCAATGAAGGATGGAGGACTATAACGAGATACAAAGGGACTCGGGATAGAATCCATGAATGCAATGATGACTCAACTCGGATGCTCTAAACAAGGTGACTCTATGGTGCTACCACACAGAAAAAGGCCCAATGGGGACCATAAAAACATGAGTACATGATTGGTTACTCATGATGAAAATCGACACAAGCATGGACAAGTATGAAAGCCCAGGGGTGCCCCCAATTACAAGTGTTGCAGGTGAGGAAATTTGATTTTAAGGAGGGGTGAAGTGACCCTTCTTGGACAAAATGTTTCCTGGTGAAGAATCAAATAATGAAAAACTAGCAAATACCCATTTGAGGGCTCGGTGAGAGCTTTGCAACGGTATAGATGGTTTGGCAAACTGAGGTACAATTTGGTCGCAGCAGGCGAAAGAAAAATCAGAGGTTTCTCTTTTAATAAGGCATTTTCCCTCCAAATTCACTCATTTTCATGTGGAGTTGTGGTGAATATAGAGAGGAGAGAAGGCCCTAAATCTTGCGGCAATCGTAGTGAACAAACCGACTGTTGGAATCGAAATCTGTCAGTTGCAGGTAAGAGGCCTAACCCTACTCCTTCATTTCAGTGGTTTGAAAGTTCAATTTAGCTCCCTAGGGCTCAAAAATAGACCCCTGCTCCTCTTCGCATCCATGTCCAAAAAGTGCAACCTGGGTAGCAGGTTTTGGGCAAAAAACGACGACATGTCCTAGGTTCGGGCTTGAAAAGTACGACCTGTTAGGGAGGGGTTTTTCTATGCTGTTTTCTTTCTGAGCACTTGGGTTTTATGTTGAGATACAATATTTCCTATCTGTACACTGACAAATATGGTGGTTTTGTGCAGATATGGTAGAATTACAGATCAACTAGAGAGAGAGGGACTTGGGCGCATTACGGTCAGAGATCTAGGATGATTAGGGTGTCCGTAGTGCACTATCTAGGTTTGGGGTTCTGAAGTTTGTGGGGAACCCTCTGATGAGAGCTAGAGAGCCCTTACTGGCCCGGATTGTCAGCTATTGGGATTCAGACCATGAGGCCTTTATAGTGCAGGGGCACCAAATCGAGTTGACAGTCCAGGATATATATTTCCTGACTGGTCTTCCACCACTTGGGATGGTGGGGAATATGCAGCCAGTGTTACCACGAGGGAAGAACATCATGAAGTTTGTAGAGCGCCATTTCTGACCAGGTCTCCAAGTCAAGGAGACTCAGATACCTGTCAAGGATCTAGAGAGGTTAAAGACTCGTGTTGTGGCCATAGCGGTGTTGCAGATCTTGGGAAACCAGGCACTCCACCACATCACCAAAGGGCAGATGATGCTTGTGGAGAGTGTGTTGTGTGGGACCTACTATGGGTGGGCCTAAATGATGTTGTCATTGTTGAAATGACGGTTGTCTCTATGCAAGCAGAAAGTGAACCATGACTGTGCATATGGTACAGTTTTTTGCTCTCTCTTCTTTGAGAAGATCCCTACACTTCAACCTTTTATAAAACTCCAGGATGGGGGCCCAAGAGAGCCCAAGATGTGCCGGTGGGGGCAACTACTGTATAGAGGAGGAGGTGGGGCAATCGGATGAGTGTTCCAACCTCAGTTCTTTGCGCATTGAGATCAGATTCCATTGTACATAGACGACTATCCCTATAGTGGGATGAGTTATTTTGGCAACCCAGATTTGCCAATGCCTCCTGGTCGAGTATGGGGGCTCGATGGTAAGTGAAAAATTGTTAATCTTTTATATGGTACTGATTCTTCCACTTTCGGTATGCAGAAATAGCACTGGTAAAACTGGAAGGGTATATGGGACAGCCTGCAGTATCAGGAGCTACAGGACCTAGTGGATCGAGGGCGCAAAAAAATGAGGATGAAACAGCCCTCCTAGACGACATCTGTTGTAGATGCAAGAGCCTTTTGACTAGTGTTTCAGAGCATGGCTGGCAAGACTTAGAGGACCAGTACATCGAGTCATGTATTAGTCTACCCTTAGAGTGGTGAGGGGTCATGCGGCACATGATGATGGCCGGACAGGGGATGTGTGATCTACGAGCTACGGGAGCAGAGCCATTGGCTTGGGATCCTCTAGATAATGATTAGTGTGTAGGGGTAGGTGTTGCCCCCAATTTTTAGTTTTTGTAACATGCTATGGGCATGTCATATGTATTAGAGTTGATGGACTCTAAAACATTTTATACGACACATATTATGGATATGCATCAGTTTGATATTTTTATATTATTGTCTTGTGTCGAATGCATGTGCTAAATGCCAATCTAGAAGATGGTTTGCAATGATATCTACATAGTGATTTTGTGCTATAGGTACATGATTGAATGTAATGATTTCAAATTCACGCATCAAAAGCTTCACTCATAAATATCTTCTAAAAATTATAGGATTGTGCACACAATAGACACCATTCAATTGCATGACAAGAAGCAGGGAATCTAAACAAAAACAAAGGTGAAGGATGCAATGTGAAAGGTCATTGGCTAATAAAACTCGCATTGCATCATATTCAGCCCGATTATTGGTAGCAGTACCAATGCATAAACCATTCGAGAGAACAAGGGAGTGTAAGGGGGTAAATATGGCCCAACCTGCTGAAGCTAGATTCCTAGAGGAGCAACTTGCACCATCAAAAAAACTGATATAAGGTGTGGATGGGAGGTCCATCTGAAAGGTGCCACAAGAAAATAAATGGGAGGATGATGAAAAATGTTGGCAACCTGAGCGCAAAGTAGAAATCGAACACACTCCGCAGGAGGGAGTAATCTGGGTAGGATGTCTACTACTCACACTCCAATGGTGAGGTGGAGTGTGGGAGCTACCGGAGGTGTAGCTTGTGCTAAGATCATGAAAGTCACCATAGTCACAGATGGTGTCACCCCGTTTATGGCCAGGAAAGATGAAGTGAGGGGTGGACATGGCTTCCATGATGTCATCAACAAAGTAGAATATGGAGTGACTAGAGGAAGGGAGACCAAATGACGCGGCGAAGCTACCTGACTCATCATCATGAGAAGAAAGGTTCACATGTGCATCATCAGGGGGGATGACGTAAGAACAAGCAAATAAGGGATCTATTGATGTTGAGTCCATGGTGATTGTTGAAGGGAGGTCAAGAGAAACAGTAGGGGAAGATGCAGAGGGAGCTTCCACCGAGGGTCTCATGGATGATGATAGGTAGAGGATGGTGGCTGCAGGCTCCATCATCTCAAAATTAGGAGGGGGAATTTCAATGGGAGTGAGTAAATCCTCAGTCTGGCCTGCAACATACTGTGCAAGTGCGGGAGAGGCAGATTGGTTTTTTTCAATTTTGTACTCCCAAACTACCTCTAAAGAGGCATGGTAATGCGTAAGGTGGGGAAAATGGCCATGGAGATCACATGGAGATCACACAAATCACAAGGTTGGTTGGTGTGAATATTATTAGGATTATTGGCTGCAATCGAGGAAGAAACAAAGGCTTTAGGGACCATATACTTCGAGAACGCAATTTTAACCATGAACTTGATACGGGGCAATTCAGGACAATTATATGTGGCATGGCTGACGACATCACACAAATCACAGGGCTTTGTAGGCAGGGGAGGTGTATAGTTAGTCGGGGCCTTGGAGGCCCTCTTGCGAGAATTTCCCTTCTTACCCGAAGCGGTTGCAACAAGAGGTGGTTCCTGTTGAGGTGGTTGAGGCATTGTTGCAACGGGAGAAGTCATGGGGACCAGTTGAACTAGGTTCAAAGAAATATAAGGTTTGGGTTTACAAGGCGGGGTATCAGCTGGAGGATCAAGGTACCAGATGAGAATCCAGAGGGTCAAGTTAGGAAGAGAGAGGATGGCCATGACAGGTGCCATATACACTCTTGGTGGGGGAGTTAGGAACGATATCTGACCGGAGAGGTAATGGCCAGGCGAGATGACTCCTAAATGGTTAAGGCCTGGAGGAACCGTCCCAGGAGGGTAAAGAGGCTCATGAATACGAGCTGAAGGGCCAAGAGGAAGAGGTCCAAAAGGCTAAATCGAAGGGCTAGGAGTAGGTTGCGGAGGGCGAGGAGGTTGTTGACTAGCCGAGGCAAGCCGCTTGAGGGCAGACCAAGACGATTGCATCATGCAAACATTTGATGAGCTGGGATTAGAGACAGGAGGAGGAAGACCATGGAATGTACCAAGCAATGAGGAATATTTGTAGACTCTGGGTGAGACACTGGTGAAAGGATCAATGATTTTCTTATTGGCCACCGAAGAAATGATGGACTCAGGGGAGGTCTGAGACTTAGGTTCGTAATATTTCAATTGGTCAATGGTGAATATCTTTCCATTATGAGGGAAGGACATCTTGCAGTGAACCGTATATGGGACAGTAGACATCGCATAGGTGTAGCTATGACTCGATAGAATGTTGTAATCTAAGGGGGCATCTATGACTTCTACGTCAACGTAAACAGTCTTGCCCGCAAGAGTAATACGCCAATTGTGGAATAAGCCAATGGGATGGGAGGCGTGGTCATCCCATGCTCAGAGAGTGATCATGGAAGGAGCCAACTCAAGTGATTCGATTTTCTTCCAAATTGAAGCGGACATCACATAGGTGGATGCCCCCTCATCAATGATGCACCGGGAAATGTTAGCGTTCCAGATCTTGACTGGGATTTGTAAGGCAACGGAAGTAGGGAGAGGAGGATGTTCTAACCGGTCAACATCAAAGATAATCAATCAATCATCGAAAGGATCTACAGTGCCCATGGAAAATATTATAGCTTTTCGTAGTGAAGGGCACGACTAGAGGATTTTCGTTGTTGAAATGGCAACAGGGGATTGTGCCAAATCATCTACTATGCTATACGAATGGGTAGCTTTGCCAGAAGTAGAATTTTGGCATAGGGGTCCCTTAGGGATCTTGGTATGAACCTCCACCTTAGGCTGAGGGATCTGCAAGGGACCATTAGGTGTCAAAAGAGGCTCTGTAGAGACCGAAGGAGGCGTCTCGGGGACAGACGTAGTGGGAGGCTTGTTGTATTGACGGGACCAAGCTTGAACACTGATGTCTACGGTTAGAGGTTGATCAAAGTTCATCATGAGAATCTAGTAATCAAAGGTACCATATGGAAGAGGTTGAGTGACAACCTGACCTTCAGGTGGTTGGGTAGCCACAAATCCTTGCTGAGAAAAAGGATTAGTAAGCACAACCATCTGACTAGGCGTAGCAGTAGGAGGGATGGAAGGGGAGGCTTTTTGTCCTCGCAATGTTGCTTGAGACTCCCACATCTTCCACATCTGTGGTAAAAGAGGAAAATCATGTGTGTAATTACCATAAACACCACAACAAGAACAGGGCTTGTTCATGCGAACAGGCTTGTCCTGCTTGGGATGAGTGCCCTGTTTCTGGTTAGTAGTGTTAGGAGCATTATTATGAGTATTGGGTCTAGTATTACCGGGAGTAGATGGATTTTGAGTGCCTTTCCTCTTCTTTTTGGAGGGAGGAGAATTAGTCGTGCCCTGCTATGCATACACCTACCCCTGAGGGGGCGGTAGCTGTTGTTGCGGGGGTTGAGAAAGCAAGGGAGGAGGTGGTTCTAATGCTGGAGGAGCTGGAGCACTAGGCTGTGGATACGGATAATAAGGAGGTTGGGTAACAGTGTGGTAAACATGAGTTTGGAAAAAAAGAGGAGGCATGTCGTATCCTAGATACATGCTATTGGGAGGGGGAAAAGTGCAGGAGGTGATGGCCCCTCCCTGATGAAATCCATAGCCCATGGGAGGTTGAGCGTATGGATTTGAGAGAGCTCCAATGATACCGTCGACAGTGTGATATACACTTGGTGCATTGGAACCACTGGGTCTGGGAATATCAGGTAGAACGGTATAAGCATAACTCGACTGAGTGTATATCAAGTCATATTTTAACGTAATTTGGAGAGCGGCTTCTTTGGTTTGAGGAAAGTGCGATGCGACATCTTCCCAATAGGTGGCAAGAGAGATCGAAGGAACTAGTCCATGTAGACACGGTCTTCAAAGGTAGGGGCTCGACATAGGCTCTTTCTTCTCCACCATTCCTGGACATGGTCGGATAGGCGGGTCACAAAAAATTGACGGAAAGAAGTCAAGAGTTCGGTACTAGTGTGATAATGAAGGGGAAGCTGGAAGTAAGAAAAAAAATCCCAGGCAAGAGTCACAAAGGTGGTATGAGAGGAAGGGGCCTGATCAACGTACCACTTAGAAGCTTCAACTGTAAGCATACGTTGGAACAACTGAAGACAGATAGAGTCATTGGTAATGGAGTTAGACGAACACCACATGTGGAAAGATAGAAAATGATTTGTAGGATCTTCTCCAGCAAGGCCTTCAAACTTGGGGATGTTAGAAGGGAGCTTAGTTGGCATAGCAAGACAACTAGCATCATGGTGTATAGGGTCATTTATCAACTAATCAAAATCGGGAAGGTTGAGGCCTGCCATGAAGGGGAGCAGGGGCGTAGCCAAGGTAGTGCATGTCGCGGTCCCACTAGTGGTATTCCCAGCATGAGGTCTTGGGTTACCACCAGCATTAGGTCCTGCACCAGACATGGTGAAGGTGACAGGGGGAGAATCGAAGGTGGAATGAGAAGGAGAACCCAATGAACCAGAAGAAGAGTTGGAGTGTGGACTCAGAGGAGGACTAACTCGAATCCTACGCGGAGGATTAAGTCTTCCTACCAAAAACTAAGGATGAAGGCTAAGAAGTCTCTAGGATAAACACCTTGGTGGCACAATGATGATGACACAAACACGGCACAAGGAAAAAAGAGACCGACAAGGGAAAGGAGGTGCAGGATCAATTAATTACAATGTTGAAATAAGGGCAGAGACTCGAGAGGTGCAGGATCAATTGATTTCAATGTTTTAGAGTCTTTTCTTGGCAGTGTTAACCAAACCCTTTTTTTCTTTGGGTGTGTGTGCAAAGTGTGTAAATTTTAATTTTTAAACCCAAACATTTGTAGAGAAAAAGAAAAAGTGTGTTGTGTAACTGAAAATGAACCTCTAGATAACATTATATGAAACTGAAATAATAGTAAATAAACAGCTAATAATGCAATAATATAAACCTAAGAAGGCGGGCCTCTCAATAAGTAGTCTATAGGTGAGAAAAAAACTAGTCAAAACACACCCAAATATCCAATAGATCTAAGGTCGGGAGGGACAGGGACCTAAAGGTCAAAATCTGTTGGAAAGTGGTGCAGAAAACAAAAACAAATTAGAGGAAAAATTGTTGTAAATGAGGTGGTGAAAGGCTATCTTCTGGAGGGAAATGGAGTGAACTTATACGAAAACCCAAACAAATCTAAATGAGTTGATTTGGATGGAAAACAAGTCGTTCTAAAGCGGATCTGAAGGTTAGGTAACAGATCTAAAAAATGGCTGAACGCTCTGAAAATTTCAGACAACCTGTAGCAGCTAACACTCTTCCACAAAGTGTGGAGGGTACTGAAGCCCTAGCGGGCTAGGTTCCCACTTAGTTGAGTAAAACAGAAAAAGTACAGGTCCAAAACGGGCGAAGACAGAGGTCAGACAACCCTGAACAGAGGCCCAGACAAACTCAGAAAACTTTCAGAAAAACTCCCGCAAAAAATCCAAGTTGCAGTTTCTGACCTATTTTCAGTAGAGGTCGCAGTTTTTGGGTTGCTTTCCACTTCCTAAAGCTCTAGGTTGCATGTTTTGGGCCAAAAGGTGCGACCTGCACTTCTGGCATTTCAGCGGAAGACTTCAGAAAAAAGTGTTGTCTTAGCTGCGGCTGATGTCTATCACCCGTGCAGTAGGTCTGAAAACACACGGAAGTTAGAATTTTTATTGTTTTAGGGTTTTATAGGTTAAAAACAACATCAAAAAAAGAAAAAAAAAGAGGCCGAAGAGAAATCCTAGGGTTTTAAGTAGCTTTATATGCAAGGATCAGAAAAATGACAGCGGTCGTAATCGTAAACCCATGTGGAGTTGCTAGTTGTTCGTATGAATCTTAATTCCAAGTGTACAAAAAAATACCACTTTAGCTACACATAAAAAACAACCCTAATGGAAAGTATGGCTGCCAATATCTTCAGATCTGCAGTTAGTTGATCAAGATAAATGTTGCAAAAATCTAGATCTATGCATCAAAAGACATTAAGCAGTAGATAAAACAATATTTACTCCATGCAAACAATAGACAAGACAAGAATATGTTGAAGGAATTTTGTATTAATGGCACCTGGGAGGAAGAAATATAAGGGTGTTATCAATTCTCCTCAATGGGATGGGTTCTTGTAATTCCTTAACACTTCATATCTAAAATTCCTCTCTCTTGATGGTGTAGAAAACCCAAAAACAAATGGTAGAAAAATATGACTATGATGGTGCATCAAAGTCAGACCAAAACTATAGATCCAGGGTGATATTTAGGCAACAAAGGTGGTAAATTAATGGGAAAACCCTTCTATTTATAACAAAATATTGAGTTATTCTAGATATTGGTGCATAATTAAAATATTACTAACCAAATCAAGGTCCAACTTTTATGGAATATTTTATTATATTTGTTGGAGGGAAAAGGAATTTGACTTGGCTCAAATCTCTTTATTTGTAAATAATAAATAAATAAATTATTTATTTATTATTTTAAGGATGTGGTTGAGTAATAATCAAATGAATAATGATTTATTTAATTATTTAAGGGTGATTTAATCATATTCAACAAAGAATATTATTTAAATGAGGTTTAAATAATTATTCTTAGGAGATAATAAGATAAATAATGATTTATCTAATTAATTTCCATGTTTTGGGTTAAATATAACTAGGAATATTAATTAAACTATTGTTTAACTAATTATTCCTTGAGGAAAATCAAACAAATGTAGATTTATTTAATATTTCCTCATGGGGTTTCCTATTTAGACCATAAACAACTTAATAAAGGTGGTTTACTAAGTTATTTTTCATATTGAATGCAATTTTACTTAGGGTAAAATTGGTCTTACATGGTGTATCTGGGTCCATATAATAACAATGGGTTAGATGACCAAAAAATGGTGTAACAAGAAGGATAGAAAACTGGTGGTTTTTTGGCTTTTTCTTCCAAACTAGAGCTTGTCATGCAAAATGGGTTCATAATCTGTGATGTACTCGTCAAAATGCATCCAACCATGTAATGCGTTCATCATTTAGGTTCCCTACTAAGAAGTGTAACACCTTGACCCTAAGAATCTATGAAGGTTGAATTTCTAGTTTAGTGCAAAAATCACCAAAAATAAAAAAAGTGCTCAAAATTGTCCAAAATTTATTCTATAATAACTGTGGAGTGTGGGTTAAACAACCATAGATGCCTCAGCAAGGATTTCTAAGTTTTCTTTCTCATTAAGATTCATTTGATCCTCTTTAAGATTCTTTTTCACCTTTTTGAGCCTGATTTGTGAAATTTTGTCCCTAGCGCAATAATTATTCGCCATATGCCTCTGGTGGTTATTATTCTTTTTGGCTTTCTTCAAAAAATTATAAAGGTGCCCATTTACTCTATCAAGCCAATACTCTTTCTCTTGATTTATCTCATCAAGAATCAGCTCATTAAAGGTTTTCCAAACTACTTTAGGAGTAGTTGATTCTCTTTGTCTCTGAAGCGCCTTTTTGAGGCCCATTGTCATTGTTTTTCTTCTTTTTGTTTCAACCTCTACATACTCCAGCTCATCATCATATACAATATATTTTCCCTTTCCATTTTCCTTTTCTGCAACAACATGTACTATAGGTTTGTCTTGGAGGATAAATTTTAACTTTTGTTGAAAATTCTCTTGTTGTAAGAATGTAATTTGAGAATTTGTAATGGAGAAAATCTCCCTCAACTCTAATATTTCCTCATAATTTTCCTTTATGATCTCTTCAAACGATTTATCCTCAACTTTTTCTACCATGTCAACATCTAGGGGTGCTTGTTAATCATGTTGGCGCAATGGTGATTCAATCTGATGCATGAGTGGCTGCTCCTCTATTTCTCTTTGCTCAACTATAGTATCAAGTGCAGATACACATTTGATGGATTTGGGACCAAATACCTGCCTATTTCCCTTTTCATAGGTTTGAGTGACCTCCATAATCCTAGGAGCCTTTGAAATATGAGTTTTCATGCTGGAAGAGCCAACCTCCATTCGTTGTGTTGATACTGATGGTGATGATGTGCTATGCATGACAGGAGGAATAGTGGTGGGCACTACTGCTACTTTCTCCATGAAGGTTTCCCAAGTCATGTTGATGTCTAAGAGATGATGTAAAACAATGATTTTAACTAGACCATGGTGAAAAATACTTGGTTGATGATCTTTGTTTCTTCTTTTAACCTTCTCATTCATTCTAAGAAAACTTCTGTATGAGTAATGTGGCAAGTCAAGTGGTTTAGTAGAGGTAAAGTGCATCAATAATCTGATATGGTACCTATAAAAACTAGAAAATCTCCCTTCACATGTGAAATATTTCATAATTAACCTCATCAGAGGAGAATATATGTCAAGCAGATGTCTAAAAAGGAAAATGTACTTAGGTTTCTCTCTAGCATGAGGTTTTAGGAACAATTTGTAATCTTCAAGGTCTATGTTCATGCCCTTGAAGCACTTTTGTACATAGATAGGTATACTTGTTGTTGAAGAAATCACATCTGCTAATAAGTTGAACTCTACATGTGCAATGATGGCCTTTCCCATACTGAAACTTGTGGTAAATAAGTTTTTCAATTAGAGATGACAACCTTCTTCTATTATTTTCTTACAGAATCTCAAGTATCCAGTCCTCTCAAAGTATCTCTTGGAAAAAGTTGAGTCATTTACTTCTTGCAAGGTGGAGGGTTAAAATATGATGTGGCATCCTCCTTTGTAGATTTTATTTTCACTTTCCATAATGTATATCAAAAGGATGAAGCCCTAGGGGTTTATATGTAGCGGGTATGGGAAGTGAATTTGGAAAAAATAGAGGACATGGATAGGGTAGGTTTGGAGGGTGAGATGAAGGGTAGTGAAGCCAAGAAAAATTCCCAAAAAAATTCAGGAAGTAGGGTTGTATGTTTGCTTCAAAATATAGGTGAAATTTTGTGAAATGGATGTAAATAAGGTGATCAAATTATGAAAACATAGGGATTTCCTAATTTTGCAGTAGAAAAATAGTAGGAAATTAGGATTTTATGGGAATGAAGTGTATGGAGGTTGTGAATGGTAGGGTTTGTGAAGGTTTTGTGATGGATGAGTGAAGGTTTATATGGTAAGAAAAAAAGGTCTCCAATGCTTAAAACCAATCAAGGAAGGAAAAACCCTAGAAGGTAGGAGAGAAAAACCCTAATGATAGCACACACTCATACACTGATGAAATGACTTGAAGAAGGCATTGGAATGTCAACTTACTGGTTTTTGGGGTCACAAGAGGTTTTCGCAACAGTTTTGAAGCTTGATAATTTGATTTAGAATCCAAATTCCAAAAGCGTAGCACACTTCCAGATGCGTAACCGAGCCTTCCATATGCGTAACAGAGGATTTTTGGAGTATTTTTCTTGATTTTCTTCCAACCCTTGACAATAATGGATCAATGTTGAAGTTAAGAGAGGAGCTCTACCAAACATGAAAAGACAAAATGACTTGAATAAGCCTTCTTTTTCCTCTTTATAACATATTGAAATGACTTTTGTCTTTTAGTGAAACCAAAAAATTTGAGGACAATTTTTCCTTTTTGGAACAATTTGACAACGAAACAAGTTTTGAAATAAGACAAATTCAGAATTATAAACACGAATTATGCAACATTGTCTTTGATTTCATTCCAAAAGGCTTGTACAATATATCCACTGCAAAAAAAAATTATCCAACCCAAGAAAAGACTAAAGTGGGTCTACTTATAGAAAATATGAACAATGCCACCTCATAGGGTCGAAATCCCATCCAAAATGTATCATAAATACATGAGATGAGTCACTTCCTAGAATCTAGGGAGGTTAGAAACCATTCCCTTAAATTCAGCTAAAGACTAGGAGTGTGTGTCCCCAACATTAAATTACATGTTTCCTCATGATAAGAGGAAAAAACCACCTCAATTACTCCAATGCCTACTCAAAGGACAAAAAAACTTTGAAAATATGACTTTTTCTGGGCTTGAAAAGTGTCATGAGGAATCCTATGCAGATGCGTAACACATTTTTACAAATGCGTAACACATTTTTACAAATGTGTAACACCTTTTTGAAGCTTATTTTGAGGGACTTTACGACTCCAAATCCAAATCTGGAGGATATGTCAACTATCCCTGTGTGTCTAGTTTCCAGAATATCTTTAAATTTGAAAAATGACCCATTGGAGGGCCTCCAAAAGTTAATTCTCCCAATCTTACTCCATATGCATAGAGGCTAGTCAAAAATACTGATAGAAGCATAGAAAACTGGTGGTTTTTTGGCTCTTCATCCAAAATAGAGTTTTTCATGCAAAAAGGGTTCCTTATCTATGATTTACTCATCAAAATTCATCCAACCATAAAATCCATTCATCATTTAGGTTACCTAGCAAAAAGCGTAACAACTTGGCGCTACGTATTTGTGAAGGCTGAATTTCTAGTTTAGTGCAAAAATCACCAAAAGTGCAAAAAGTGCTCAAAATTGTCCAAAATTTCTTCTATAAGACTTGGGGATGATGGGATAAACAACCATAGATGCCTCAGTAAGGAGGTATAAGTTTTATTTCTCTGTAAGCTTCATTTGATCCTCTTTAAGCTTCTTTTTCACTTGTTTGAGCATGATTTGTGAAATTTTGTTCCTGGTGCAATAATGATTAGCCATATGCCTCTAGAGGTTATTTTTCAGTTTGGATTTCTTCTATAGATTCTCAAGGTGACCATTTACTCTATCAAGCCAAAACTCTTTGTCTTGATTGATATCATCAAGAATGAACTCATCAAAGGTCTGCCAACTTGCTTTAGGAGCTGTTGATTCGATTTCTCTTAGTAAGCACCTTTTTTGAGGCCCATTATCCTTGTTTTTCTTGTTTTTGTTTCAAATTCTACATCCTCTGACTCATCATCATCTGCAATCTCTTTTCCCTTTTCATTGTCCTTGTTTTCATCAACATGTACTTTAGGTTTGTCTTGGAGAAGAAATTTTACCTTTAACTGAAAATTCTCTTACTGTAAGAATGTAATATGAGAATTTGAAATGGATAAAATATTCCTCAAATATGTTATTTCCTAATCCTTTTCCTTTATGATCTATTCAAAGGATTTATCTTCAACTTGTTCTGCCATGTCAACATCTAGGGGAGCTTGTTCATCATGTTGGTGCAATGGTGATTCAATCTGATGCATGAGTGGTTGCTCCTCTATTTCTCTTTGCTCATCTATAGCATCAAGTGTACATAAAATTTTGATGGATTTGGGAGCAAAAAAATGCCTCTTTCCCTTCTCATAGTTGTGAGTCACCTCAAAATCCATAGGAGCCTTTGAAATCTGAGTTTGCATAGAGGAAGAGCCAACCTCCATTGGTTGTGTTGATACTGATGGTGATGGTGTGATATGCATGACATGATGGCTAGTGGTGGGCGTTGGTACTACTTTTTCCATGAAATTTTCCCAAGTCATGTTGATGGCTAAGAGATGATTCAAAACAATGAGTTTGACAAGACCTTGGTGGAAAAGACTTGGGTGATGATATTTGTTTCTCCTTTGAACCTTCTCAGTCATTCTAAGAAAAATTTTGTACAAGTAATGTGGGAAGTAAATTGGTTTAGTAGAGGTAAAGTGCATCAATATTATGATATGGTACCTATACAACATAGAGAATCCCCCTTCACATGTGAAATATTTCAAAATTAGTATGAATCTTTTGTCGAAGTGTACGAAAAAAGACCACTTTAGCTACGCATAACTTATAGCCCTAACATCAAATATGACTACCAATATCTTCAGATCTATAGTTAGTTGATCAAGACAAGTGCTGCAAAAAACCATATCTATGCATAAAGAGACATTAAGCAGTAAAAATAAGGTTTTGCTCCATACATCCAATAGACAAGACAAGAACAATATTTTTTGAAAGAATTTTTTGTATTAAGGGCACCTGGGACAAGAAGGTGTTTCCAATTCTCCTCAATGGGATGGGTTCTTGGAAGTCCTCAGCACTTCAGATCTAGCATTTCTCTCTCCTATTGGTGTAGAAAACCTAGATAAAGATAGAACTCAAAGGGAGCTCACACAACAAATAAAGGAAAATATGACAATGATAATGGCTCAAATTCAGACCAAGAGTATAGATCCAGAGTGATCTAATAGGAAAAAAAAAGTGAAGAATGGTAAGAGAAACCCTCCTATTTATAACAAAATATTGGGTCATTCTAGATCTTGGTGCATGATTAAAATAACATTAGCCAAATCTAGATCCACCTTTTATGGAATATTTTATTATATTTGCTGGAGGGAAAAAGTATTTGACTTGGGTCAAATCCCTTTATTTGTGAATAATAAATAAATAAATGATTTATTTATCATTTTAAGGAAGTGGTTGAAAGACAATCAAATAAATAATGATTTATTTAATTATTTATGGGTGATTTAGTCATATTTAACAAGGAATATTATTTAAATAAGATTTAAATAATTATTCCTAGAAAATAATAAGATAAATAAAGATTTATCTAATTACTTTCTTTGTTTTGGGTTAAACATGACCAGGAATAATAATTAAATTATTGTTTAATTAATTATTCCTTGAGGAAAATCAAACAAATATAGGTTTGTTTAATATTTCCTTTTGGGGTTTCCTGTTTAGACCATAAACAACCTAATAAATGTGTTTTATTAAGTTATTTTTCATAGTGAAAGCAATTTTACTTAGGGTAAAATTGGTCTTACATGGTGTACTTGGGTCCATCTAATGATAATAGGTTAGATGACCAAAAAATGGTGTAACAGATTGCCCCCCAGGGTGCAAGTGTTAGGAGCAAATCGTATGACCGAAGTACGTTGTAAGAACTCAATCACCAGACATCAAAAGGGAAGTCCGAGAGAGAAATGTAAGGTAGACTAATGTGCTGAAGAACTAGACCCTGAGGAGACAAGACTTACAGGTGAAACAAGTATCTTTTTATGAGAGGGTTCCTGTGCTAAAGGCGGCGGGGGAGGCATACCTATGCCTACTGAGACAAAGTACAAAAGAATAGTGTGTCCAGTAAACAAGGGACCAAACCATAAAGTACAGCCAGCATAAACATGAGCCAGATAGAAATACAATGAGGGATCCCACATACATGTTGTGTCTGGGATAACAGCCAGGACTTATACAATAATATCTGACTACATGAGATACAAATACAACCCAAATGCCCCCTGGAAATGGGGAAGGGCTCGCAAAATCTAACTGATAC